>JAQZBX010016340.1:0-36594 GCA_029593785.1 Cabassous unicinctus | reverse complement strand
TAGAGGATTCTAAAATTGCAAACAATGGAAAGGAACTAAGATTCTGGAATAAAGGTAGATTTGGGCATCTAAAAATGTGATAGTATGCTGTAGTAGAAAGTGCACCCTGCTAGAAGTCAGAAATTGAATTTTAGTCCTGGTTGTGATATGCTTTAGCCTTGTGATTTGTGCCAGTGTATATATTTGACTCCTTTTCTAACTACATTCTAAGTTTCTTGAAGCCTCTGTTTATCCTTACAGACACAGTTAGGCACATGGTAAATACTTAACGTATTGTTTGAAGCCTGGGATTGAATGATAAATTTTTTCAGAGCCTGAAAAAGAAACTAGATTTTATCTAAGAGGATTGTGCTGCCCGTGGGATCATTTGGAAAACTTTAGGTTCAACTGTAGATGAAACAAAGATAAACAGATTTTTTTCCACTCCAGTATTTTTCTTAGAGCCTAACTTTCTAACATACAACAAAAATTTAGGGGTAGGGTGAATACAAAGTTCATTCCAAACTTATTTGACTTCTGCAATTCCTTTCTCAAAAATGAATATTTTAAAAAATTTCTTTCATACTTCTGAATGACAAAAAATTGCTAAAACTTGGTAATATATCATCAAACAAAGGACTGAAGTTGGGAGTCAACAAAAATTTTGCCTATGTTTCTAGATTGAGATGCCAGATAATTTTTTAGAATGATAAGCTGGGAGGGTCAGTTTGTAGAGAAATATTGTGAGTTTGATTTTTGAAGATGTTGAATTTGAGATTTTAGAATAGAGAGTCCCTTTGGGAAATAATTTGATTATTGATGGTGTTAGTAAGTTATGGTGGAATCTAAAAATATCTAATTTAACTAGTCATCAAATGCTTGAACCCTTTCTATAACAGTTTGAACACTTTTCTTTAAATAACTTCCAATTACAGGGAACTTAAATTTCAAATCTTCTTTGGATGGCTTGAACCAATACAAGATTTTTCTTAAATTGAACCCAAATTCAGTGTCCCCTTAACTTCTTCCCATTAACCCATAGTTTACACCTTTGGGACTTTATAATCTAAATCGGTGGTTCTCAAACTTCAGTGAGCATCAGAATCACCTGGAGGACTTTAAAACCCAGATTGCTGGGCTCTGTTCCCAGAGTTTCTGATTCAGTTTAACTGGGATGGGGCCCTAGAATGTGCATTTCTAACAAGTTTCCAGGTGATGCAACTGTTTCAAGGACCACATTTTTAAATATATATATGTAAACTTTGTCTGACAACTTCTCAGATATTTGAAGAGAGATGTTCTGTACCTTGTCTTTTTTTTCCCCCCAAAGTTCATCAAGTTCTTTTGAACATTTCCTATATGTCGTGATTTTAAGTCATCCTGGTAGCTTAAATTTTGAGAGTGAAGGACTCTCCATAGTGGAATCCTTAAGTAGAGTCAATAACTGGCCCCAAAAGGTTGCATCTTTGAATGCCTTAACATACTTTGCACTAGTAAACATTTAAGCTTATGTGGTTGTTTTGTATATTCCTTCATAATTTACCTCCCCTAATTATCATAGCCTCCAAGAAGAGAGAAATTTGCCTCGATATGAGTATACTTGGCAGCCATGCTGCTTCTTTTTTTAGCTCCTTATCTGTATTAGAAATAATTATTCAAAGCTATTTCTTCTGTTTTCAGGGGAGAATTCCTTCAAGGTTGTAAGTTAAAAATATTCAGTATAAAGCAGACTAGAGTTCTTAAGGTTATATTGCTGGTTTGCTGGTTAAGTTGTCTAGAGACAGATCTCAGAAAAAGGGCTTTCAGCAATATACTGTATTTATTGGTTGTTATTTTGTTTCTAGGTTTATTTGCATTTTTAAAAGAACTAGGTTGCCTAAAGCTTTGCAAACATCTTTGCTTATTTATTCAAGTAATTTTTAGGAGTGGAAAAGTAGGCCAAAAAGTTTGCGTAGTTGTTAGGATTTTGCTATACATGCTCAATTGCTTTTCTGATAGACTACACTAATTCACATTCCCACCAACAGTGCTGACAGTGTCTCTTTAATTATACTCCCTCCAAAATTGGGCATTGTAAAGTTTGCTTGATAATTTAAAAACAATGTCTTTATGTGTTAATTGGCATTTCTTTAATTAAAAAAGGTCAACTAGTGAGGTTGAGCATTTTCATATTCATCGTGGTTTTATGTTATTGGTTCCTTTATAAACATTGACCATGTTTTCCTTAAGGTTTTAGTATTTTTAATTTACTTGTGTATTGACTTTTATGTCATAAATCGCAACTGTGTTTTTCAGGCTTTTCTTTTTCTTTTTAATTGTTTTAATATTCAGAAATTTTAGATTATGTTGTCAATTTTATTTGCTTTCTCTTATTTGTTTGTGTTTTGACCTAGAAAATATTTTCTCATCCGGATCAGATAGACATTCACCAGTGTTTTTAACACAGTTTTTATGTTAGAGTTTGATTTTTTTTTTTTTTTTTTTTTAATGTAACTCTTCAGTATACCTGGAAAGTGGTATAATGTGATGGAGAAACAAATTTAGTTTTCATTATGTTTAGTTTCATACATTCATTATGAAATGTTTTCATTATTAAACAAGAAAATGAAAATAGAATATGTTCAATTATGTGATGGCAATTATGAAACTAAACTTTCTGGAACAATGTAATAGTCTAGTCTCAAGACAGAGATAACCTGAACTTATCGTTATCACTGAAAAAGTTATAAACAGCTCCCAAAACAGATTCAGAGCCAAATGCTTTACTAATGAACTCATCTAAAATTTTAAGGTATAGATAATTTATATATATCATATAAGTTTATCTATCTGTACCTATCTATGTATATATATTCTTACTAGAACTTAAAAAATGGAGAATTGTAAAATTTCCCAATTCTTTTAATCTAACATATTGCTATCAGAACAAAACCTGACAAATATCTTACAAAAAAGAGGATGGCAGACCAATTTTACTTATGAACAGGGAAACAAAAACCCTAAATAAAACAAATATTAACTCAAACTTGAACAGCTTATTCCAGTAGTACCAAGGTTATTTAATATCTGGAAATTTATTAATGTAATACATCACTGAAAAAGGCAAGGTGAGTGAAATATAGTGGGCATTGTGGCTTCTTTTATAAAAGAAATGTAGGTATGTCATTGACTAATGAATCTTGGCCTAATCTTTTATTTTTAAACTTTTGTTTGAGTTATTTACAAGCAGCATATACATGACTTTCCATTTTAAATCCATTTTGAGAAACTTTTATCTTTTAACAAGGGACTTTAATTCATTTATATTTTCTCATAATAAATATATTTGGTCTTACCTTATGTTGTTTGGTTTTTTGTTTTGCTCTTTTCTTGGTTTCCTTTTGTTTTATTGTTAGTGTTGTATTTGCTTTTTCTTCTCCAGTGATTTGGTAAGGTGCATATTAGTTTTTAATTTTTCTAGTAGTTACTTTCAAGTTGTTAAAAAATTATTTAATCTGTATTTCTATAATGGTCAAAATCAAGACTGAAGCAGATCCTCCCCACCCTTACATAAGAAAAATTTTTGTATACTTCCCTTCTCTCTGCTGCTTCTTTACAGTATTTGTTTAATATCTTTGGTTTTCGAACCCAATTATTTATATATTTAGATCTACTTCTATTTTTATCTGTTCTCATTGTTCTTAACAGATCATTTTACATAATGACTTTTCCATTTTTAAGCTTCTAATTTTGATTCCGGGAGGCTCAATTGTATCATTTATTCAAGAATTTCTTTCAAGGAGGATATTTAGTAATGTGTTTCTGGATATTGTATTTATACTATTAACAACAACCCACATCCATCACTGAGTTCACTATGTTATACAGTCCCTAGATTATTATCCTCTAGCTCTCTTTCAATTTACATCCCTAGACTACCCCTTTCAGCCACAACCACATTTATAAATTAGCAGTGTATTTTATACTCACTGTATTGTGTTAACCATCATCTCTATCCATTTCCACACATTTACAGTTAACCTTATTAAAAATTCTACATACATTAAGCATCACCAACTCCCCCTTCTCAGCCCTCATTCTATCTCCTAGTAACCTATACTCTCTAGAGTTTAATTTCATGAGTTTACTCATCGTATTTAGTTCATTGTATTAGTGAGACCATACATATTTGTCTTTTTGTGTCTGGCTTATTTCACTCAACATAATGTTCTCAAGGGTCATGCATGTTGTCCTATGCATCCCAACTTCATTTCTTCTTACAGCTGGATATATACCACATCTCTTCCTTTTCTTTTTTTATCCTTAGAAACAACTGTATTTCTTAGTTTAGATCTCCCTACTCTGTCCTCCAGTATCATTATATTTCTAATAGTTTTCATCTCTTAACTTTTTACTCTGCATTTCAGGACATCTTCTAAAGTTTGTATTCTATATCACTGAGTTAAATTTGTCATAATGTTATTTTTACTTTTGCTTCCTCTAATGCAATGTTATTCCTCCAATGCAATTTTAATTCTTAATTCTTTTTCATCTTTTCATCTTGGTCTGTCCCCTGACTTTCTATTTCAAAGATAAGAAATCTTGTATTCTACTGATGCCAAATAGTTTTCTAAAATTTTGTTCATGATTCCTATTTTTAGATGAGTTTCCTCTTTTTGAATCAGCAGAATACTGTTTCCGAAGAGTGTTTGCCAGATGATAATGCATAGATTATCCACAGCCCCACAGTTTTTCTCAGTTTAATGGCTAATCGGGTCATTTTTTATCTGTAGCTGTGAAGGTGGTTATATAACTCTCCTGGCTCAGTTTCCAGGGTCTTTAATGAGGTTATCTTCTCCAACATTGCTTCCCCGTATGAGCATGTAGGAAAACAACAGCCTCAGATATTCACTACTACCCCAGGTCCTTCATTTCTGTTCCATAGACGTTTTACATATGGGGTATCTCTCTCTCTCTCTCTCTCTCTCTCCAAACCTTTCTCTACTTCTTGCCAAGTTGTTTTCTGGGAAATTTAGTCTCTGACTAGATAAAGACAGTAGTAATGGGGATGAAGGGTGACAGGAAATAGCACTGATAACAGCTGCATGGTCTTCTCCTAGTACATGGTTTTCTGTTTGTATGTTTCTGAATCAGAAGTTAGCTAGTGAGGGATGATCTAATGATCTTTGTACCTACTCGGATGCAGCCTGCTCTCTCTTACAGAGTACCTCATGGGTATTTTTCATTTGTATTCCATTGGTTTGTAACACCTTAATTTATTCAATCATTCTTTCAGCCAGTATTTATTGAGTTCTTACTATATGCCAGGCACTTTGCTAGGATACTGATTGTATATAATGTTGAACAAAACAGTACTTCTTCCTTCATTGATTGTGGACATAATTCCACGATTCTGTCAGTGACACATTTTGGTGATGGTGTGATGTTTTATTTCTCCCTTCTTTTTTTTCTTCGTAAGTATTTTCTGGAAAGTTAAAAAAGGCTGTATTAATACTACAAGTTAGATACCAGTTTGATTTCTTTCTCATATACTTTTTTTTTTCCAAGTTGCTTTAGATCTAGGAAATACTTTTTATGAATGCAATGTTCATTATTCAAAGGATTATTTCTCTAATACCTTTCAATTCAACTAATTTACTGCTCTTATCACCTTTTAAGAAAGTTAGATGAGTAAAATTATCATAATATTATATATTTTATATGATAACTTCAACTGATTTTTTTTTACCATAATAGTACTCTAGCTTTTCTTAGAGTTTTCATTCTGAAAAAGGATTCGTCTCAATTTGAAAAGTACGTAATAAAACTGCATTAAGGGAAGCGGATGTGGCTCAAGAGGTTGGGCATCGATCTACCATAAGGAAGGGCCAGGATTCGATCCCCGGGACTTCCCGGTAAAAAAAAAAAAAAGGCCAGCAGGTGAGCTGGGCCATGCGCAGGGAGCCCTAGGCCTGCACACGGCAAGCCTGATGATGACGCAACAAAAGAGAGATGCACGGGAGAGTCAAGGCGAGACTTGCCAGAGACCAGGAACTGAGGTAGAGCAGGTGACAGAATGCCTCTCTCCATCAGAAGTCCCTGGGATCGAATCCTAGTGAAGCCTGGAGGAGAAAAATGAGAAGAGAAGGCAAGAAACAGACACAGAAGATCACCCATCGAACTGACACAGACAGCAAGTGGGGTGGGGTGGGGGATAAGGGACTCATAGAACTGTACACCAAAAGATTTTTTTTTAAAGTCAATTTAAATTTTAAAAAAACTGCATTAAGTGAAAGATGAAGAATTTGGTCAGTTTTTTACTTTATTACCTGGCATTTATAATTAAAAAAACATTTGTAGGATGTGATTTTTCTCACCACTTTGCACATGAGGAAATAAAAACAGATGTAATTTTTGTACATGATTCTTGTATTCAAAGAAAACTTATTCTAGAACATTTTAATGTTTCCAGTAACTATTTCAAGCTTTTAAACACCATCCCCCCCAAATCATAGAATTTAGCATATAAATAGACAAGAAGCACAAAGTGCACTTGGACTTATAAGTGTGAAATGTAATGAGCAAAGCAATTGCTTAATTTTAGTAAATAAACCCATAAAAGTGAGATAGAATATTGAACTTAAACAATTTGCATAGTTAACATGTTTATGTAATTTATAATAAAGATATTGTCAGGGAGCTTTAAGCAAACCAGGACATGGCAGTTCTACGTAACATCTCAGTTTAATTTTTCAAACTGCCCAGTATTGAAAAACAAGAATTTTTCTATGTGCACTGGTTGGGGCAGAATCACATTTATAAGATTGTAGTCATCTTGAAGGTAAGGACTATATAGACAGCAGAAGAATGTTTTGTGCAGCAGAATGTTATAGTCAAAAGATATATGTTGCTTATGATGTCCCCCAAAATAGATCCTTTTTCAAGAGAAATGTATATTACTTAGATTGTAATAATATTAATAGGAATTTTTGTTTTTAAGGTAGTGATCAGGATTTTGGAAGTATTTTCATGTTAGCTATACCTTTCTCAACCACTTTATTCACACTTGGGGCAATTGTGTTAAATTTGTTGTTATAGAGAGAGGGAACAACTTCATGAGGTGAAATGCAGAGTATGTTGTTCACAGCTCTTTCACCTAGGGATTAGAAGTCTTTCGCTGCCGCTCCCCACTCCCTCCCCCATACCTATGTATCTGCAGAGTGATCCCATAGCCCTAATCTACATGCTATTTTTAGCTGTAAATCAAGAAGCTCAGAGAAATTGACGTTGGTATTGATCCTTCCGTTATTTATGCTAGTCCAGCAGCATTTTACATTCACATTGTGGTAAGAAATGCATCTAATTGGTGCATTAGAGTAATGTTGTAGCTGAAGTAGCTTAGCATTGCTGAAGGACTGTTGACTTTAAGCTCTATGGCCATTGAAAACTTCCCTGAGTACTAAGCCTTATTAGTTGTCTACCGCTTTGATATTAGCAAACTTGTTTTCATTATTTGCCTTGTAACTGAATAAAAGGATACATGTTTTTCTAAAACTTTAAAAACAATCAAGTTTATGTGACATGTAACTTTAATTTTAAACTTATAAACTCTCTGTATTTATAATGATTGATATACTTGTTTCTAGGGGCCACCTACAGATGCTCCTGCAGTGGACACAGCAGAGCAAGTCTATATCTCTTCCCTGGCACTGTTAAAAGTAAGTATTGAATGGAGTTACTTGTTTTAGAGAGTTCTGTTATTTTCACTATATCTTTTGGTTTGGAATATTTGTCACCTTAATACTGTCAGCCATGAACTTTTATTGTTTTAGATGCATCTATACAATAGCCTGTTTATTTCCACTGACACAAAATCAGGTTATTTAAAAAGGATCATAGTTCTCAAAGAAATGAGCTTTGTTTCCACATACTTCCCTCTTTACAGATGCTAAAACATGGTCGTGCTGGAGTTCCAATGGAAGTTATGGGTCTCATGCTTGGAGAATTTGTTGATGATTACACCGTCAGAGTGATTGATGTGTTTGCTATGCCACAGTCAGGAACAGTGAGTACTTTTATGGTTGCCTGCTGCAAGTAAATGTGTTGCTTTTCTTTTTTCTTTTCCTATGCAAAATAACTTTTCATCATATTATATTGTGTATTAATTACAAGATATAGAAATTTCTAGACTGTATTGAAATCATTTTTTCAAGGCTTCATAAACTCCTTGCAGGTCCACAAAATTAATGATGCTAATACTACATCCCTTTACTCATACCTTCAGCTTAAATAGCATAACATACTAGATTTAGATATTTCACGTACATTTACTAACCCTTACATTTTGTTTCCATTATTTTGAAATATGTCCCTTTTTAAAAATGTTCTACATATGGTGATGAATGATTTTTAAGCATTTCTATTTAAAACGTTAAGTGTAAAAAAAACCAAAAAGCGATAGAGAACCTTAGTTCTTTTTGCCCAGGCATCGTAGTTTGTTTACAAAAGAAGCATATGCTATGTAGATTTTGAAAGTCATCTACTCTACCTGTTTAGAATGCATCCTTCTTTCTGAAGACTTTTTTGTTTTTTCATTTTTTGTATAATTCATTGAACTTGTGTTCATAAATGTGTATTCAGATTTAAAGAAAATGGCCCCGAATGATATCCATTTTACCTACCTTCTAAAAAAGCAAATATGTACATAACCTTTCCATCTACTTGCCAAGGAAAAGTATAGTATGTATTTTTTTTTTCTGATGGATGTTTTTCCTCTAATATATAACATTTCTCTCTTTTTTTTATATATAACATTTTTCTTATTGAACCTTATAAAATACCTAGATTAAAGAAATTGTTGTCATAAAGCTGTTTGTTCTATTTAAAGTTCTGTATTGTAAGTGTTACTTTGATAAGGTAGATACGAGAGAAAGCAAATTATATTTTAAAATCCTATATATATATATAATTTAAGATAGGTTAGTTGCTAGAAAGTATAAAAATATTTGTAAATAATGCAGAAAGTAGAAAATTATGCAAATTTAAAAATCTTTAAATAGATCAGTTATTCAAGTCAACAAATTTGGGTCTTCTGATTTTGTCCATCTGGAAAACCATTGTAGTTCCTTTGTACATTTGAAAATAGAGAAACTTTCTGCATATTTACATTTACATCTTAGATTATCATTACTTGTATCTACCTTTTCCTGTTAGAATATATAAAACACATAATAAAATTAACTTATTTGTGTTTCATGTGGCCCTTATATAGAAATTTATTAAAATAAATTGTTCTTAGGTTTTAATATCATTATTTCATTTTATATCATATACAATAGAAAATATAAAATAGATGGTTTTGATCCCCATATTCATTGTATATAGTAGAATTAGAAAATTTTCTTTCTGGCATAGTGGTCAGCAACCTTTTTCTATCAAGGGTCACATATATCTCTGATGCATATTCTACTTCTTGTTCTTTAAATGTTGCTTAGCCCTTTCCAAATATCAAAACCATTCTTAACCCATGGGCCCTCTATTGCAGACCCCTGTTCTGGAGGATGTACAAGCATATTGTTAATTTTGGTGGGAAGGAAGTACTTATGTTTACTGGTTTGTTTGAGGCTAGACTTAGATTCTTGATGTTAGAAGAAAGCCTTGTAAGAGCTATAATGGCAGTGGTTTGGTCCAGAGAAATGGTATGAGCCATTTTTATTCTTCCATGTTCTAAAATCTAGCAAAATAATAATAAATTAAAATTTTTTTTAAACTAGCAGAATAATACAGTATTTAAAATACTTGTTTACTGATTGTCTTTAGTGGGGAATTTCTTAGTGATTGCTTTCAAATTTGAGGCATTATTCAAAGGTACATATTTCCCTATCTACCAAGTAGTCCTACTGAACTTCCTCTCTTCCCTACAAAAAAAAAACACAAAAAACCACAAACCTGGGAAACTAATAAATGATTCCCTTCTTCAAAGTATTTACATTATTGAAAAAATACTTGGGGATGTTTTATAATAGCCAAATAATTGTAGAACTTTGGATGAGATGGAAGAGACGGTCCATAACATGATCAAGTATCAAATATGGGTATCAAAACCTGTAAAAAGATGTAAGTACCCCCAAAATAATATACATAGTTAATTGTTGAGCTTTTTGTTCATTTACATTGTAATGTAAAGTTGCCTCCTGGTTCTCCCCCCCCTCCCCCCGCCCCTGCAAACATACATAAGCCAAGCATTTTTCTTTCTTTCTAAACCAGGGTGTCAGTGTAGAGGCAGTTGATCCAGTGTTCCAAGCCAAAATGTTGGATATGTTGAAGCAGACAGGAAGGCAAGTATTTTAAATGATCATATAAAGAAATAATGGGCTTTAAAAATAAAATAAATTAAAAAAAAATAATGGGAAATATTTTCAGAAAAGTATCTCAAAATTATGGATGTTTATGAAAATAATTCCTAGAAAAAAAAGTCATGTAGTTGATGTAAAAGTATCTTTCAAGTTTTTCCCCCCAGATACATTTTTCAATAGTTGTCATTCTCTTGCTCAAATTCTTCTACTGTGGAAAAAACTTCAAAATTAATGTTAGCAAAAGGCTCAGCAGCTGAGCAGAACAGTGCAAATTGGTTTTTGACTGAGTTCCTAGTTCTACTGCTGGTTTAATTGATATTTAATCCTTTCACAACAGTGGATCCTGGTGTCCATTGTTAAAAATGTACTCCATGCCTGGAAAATCCAACGCCCAGAGCTAAGGAGTTAAAGAGTAGATATTTACTTGAATGCTGAAAGGGTAAAAACTGGCTCTGAGAAAGTGTGGTAACAAGGTGAAAAACTGAAAGCCTTATCTACCACTGCTAATGTGCATCTCTTAATGATAGCACTCCTTTGTCACACTTATTCATTTCCATGTTTGCTGGGTAATATGGTGTATGATTTCAGTATTTCTAATGGTGCTTTTTCACACCTGTGTGTTTTTCATCTCTTCTTAATTTATAGTCTGTTAGTGTGTTGTTTCTTCTCATATCATAAATGTATTACTTGTTCTGTTTTGAGTATCTGACTGCCCTCTTTGTTTCAGGCCTGAGATGGTTGTTGGTTGGTATCACAGTCACCCTGGCTTTGGCTGTTGGCTTTCTGGTGTGGATATCAACACTCAGCAGAGCTTTGAAGCCTTGTCGGAGAGAGCCGTGGCAGTGGTTGTGGATCCCATTCAGAGTGTAAAAGGAAAGGTAGAGTCTTATCTTTATTAGCATCCATTGCCACATTTTGTTTACAGATAAGTTAAATAAAACTCCCATTTTGTTTAAATGCAGGATTCTTAATTACACAGAAAACCCCTGTTTACTAAAAAAAAACAAATAAGAACTCTGAACAATTATTATTAGCAATTTAATTATTTAGAGATTTATTTATATTTTAATGAATTATTGTTTAATAATCAGGAATGCTTATCTTTCCATTTTAAAATTTTCATAGAATTAGGAATGTTAAGCCATACTAAAATACTGCAGTACACATTTTTTAAATATTTTAATAAACATTTCTCTAATTTCCTTTATTTTCAAGTCCTGAATTCAGACTGTTTTATATTTTATAGACATTGTACAGGACATATTCTCATGGTATATGTTCCAAATATTTTAGATAAAGAAAACTTGCTTCAAAGACTTGATATCAGCCACTCACATTTTTGGAGTGACTATGCAGATGAATGATTAAATATGCTAAATGAGTCTGAAAAGAGATTAGCTTGCAAAGCATATTGGATTATAGTTGTTCTTTGTTGAAATCTCTTTTGTTCTTTTTTAGTTTTTTTTCCCATTCGTTCTTTCTTCCTTTTTTTTTTTTTTCTTTTATTTCTTTCTAGCCCCATATGCCATTTTCCTATTTCCTGCCTCATGACAGCAGGGAGCAGCTCTATTATCACCTTCACAGAGCTGTCTGCAAATGTGAGAGGCAATTCGATTTTGCTCAACCACAGGGAGAGTGGATTAGAAAAACTACAGAACATAGAGAAATTGGCTAGGTGGTTACTGCTTTAAAATACTGCTGAGGTGTCTTGTTTGAGCATGTACTTCTATTGTAGTGTAGAATAATTGTTAAAATAAAAACACTATACATTTATGGAATCCTTTTTGTGCAGTTTTTACGAATAATTTTTTAGAGCACTTAATAAATATTAGCTTACTATCTATCAGACCTGAAGTTTGATAGTAGTGCAGATTACATTTATAGCTGTTCACCAGCTCAAACAAACTAAACATGGCTGTTACCTTAGAGTTCTTATCTGTCATGAATTTGTACTTGAACACTTTCTGACATCAGATTATTACATTGAATAAAAATTGAGATCTTCTAAGTCATGATCCTATTAGTTGTGATTTAAAGTTTCAGAGGCAGAAACTATCTACAAAAACAATAATAATAGAAGCTGACATATAGGCAATTCAGAATACATAACTTCTGGTGCTTGTTGTCTACCTTTATTTCAATTTATTTACTTTCCTTTTTACTAAGCGTGTTGTTACTTAACTGATATAGATAAAAGGGGTTGAAAATCCTTGACTTTTGTTTAATTCTCCAGTATCTAAGGTACTTTTTTAGTAATCATAAGTAACTAACTTAATTTTAGAAATATAATGGCACCCCCGACCACCACCACAGTATTTGTGAGTAACAATTGAAGCTTAATTTTAAATATAATTAGATTTCTATTTTGTAATATTAGTTTGACTTTTTCTGATAACTCTGATTCATGTGATGGTGGCCACTTTGAAAGGAAAATATAAACTTAAATATAATGAAAGAAACCATTCTGAAAATAGAATGTAAATAAATACATATTTTATTTTTGGTTATTCTGTTTGTAGTATTTTAAATGGCAGTTTTAGGTTCTAAACCTAGTTTAAATGTTGTATAACATTAGAATTTGCATTGTTCACTTCTGAGTAATCGTAATTCACATTAAATGAATGCATTTCATTTAAAATACATGGTGTCACAGGACTCCATTGACAATGTGGTAAAAAGTAGTATTTTTTATTTTTGAAAGAATGTATCTAAAATTTTGTATCACTGGTTTTAATATATCATAAAAATATTTTGGAAAATATCAGTAAAAATATCCATCATTGATGACTTACATCGTTTGTTGTACCTAATATACAGATTCATACATTATATCACCTGAAGTAAGTATCCAGTCCTTTGTCAACAGTACAACCTCATCTGTAAGGTGTCTGGGTTTGGTTGTAATTTATGATTCTTTCAGTGTCAAGACCTTTCAAAACTATGAACCAAATTAAATATTAGTAAGTCCATGGCCAGAGTATTCTAGTTAAATCATTAAACTTAAGAATTTAAACTTATAAAGATGAAGAATAACATGGGACTCCCCCCACTCCTTTCAAATGATTTATCTAAGTTGTCAAACTATTTCATAAGGTAACTATTAGAGCAAGAGTTCAAATCACAGTCTATATGTAAATGATTTAAGTTGGATCTCTACTCACCTTTTTAAAAACTTCTTTCCTGGGTAATTTATATTTGCCTTTTTTAAAATCCTAATATTATCTCTTTGGTTTTGTGTTACTAGATAATTCTTTGTAATCTCAGTTCATTCACGTTTTATACTCTTTTATGGTGACTTGACTGTATCTTTATTGAATAATTGCTGTGTGCTAGATATCGTGCTGTTTCTACTTACCTTATTTATCTTTATAGTAATTCTAGAGATGGGCACTATTATTATTCCATTTTATCAATAAAACGGTCAACAGATTACCTTGCCCAAAATCACACCATTAGTAAGCAGCAGAACAAGGATAGAAATCCAGTTTTATAAATTTCAGAACTCAAACTTTTTTACTAGCTCTTTGATAATAGACTATTGTGAACTGTATAATCATAATCAAAGTAACTATGGAATGGAACGTGAGTACCAGAGGTCATCTCAGGGCTTGTTCTTAATTTATTAAAGTGGATTGATGTTGCTTCCTTCAGCATAAGTCAAAGGAAGGAGCTGTGCACATTTCCTATAAATTCTCAATAGTTCCCCATATTATTTATAGTATATAAATTGATATTTCTCGGTTATTTATATGAATTTTTAATAGTAATTATTAACATACTCATTCCTACCAGCTTTTGTAGATATCCCTAAGACCAAACATTGAGACCAATGTAAATAATAAAATACTACTATATGATGATGTATCCATATAACCCTGTATATGATATGACACTGTAAATGTTTAAAAATGATATAGGTGGGGGAGCAGATGTAGCTCAAGTGGTTGAGCACCTGCTTCCCATGTACAAGGTCCCAGGTTCGATCCCTGGTACCGCTTATAAACAAAACAAACAACGAAAAAACTAACTCTCATTGGGAAGTGCCTGTAGCTCAGTGGTTGAGTGCCTACTTCTCATGTACAAGGTCCTGGGTTCAATCCCCAGTACCTCCTTTAAAAAAAAAGATATAGGTGAAAATCAATGGTAACAGCATTCGTATTTTAAATGGAGAGCAAGCCCATGGAAATTACCAATGAACTCTGTCCTAAATTAACCAGTGAAATAGTTTTCAAGATTCTGCTTTATTTTCTAGTTTATTTATTACACGTATTATTACTTTGTTTTTGAAAACTCATTCTACTGACAAATTCTGTCAGTAAAGTGTTCAGATGTTACCTGGTTAATTCCTGACAATCTTTGTGTCTGGTCTCTATTTTGAAAACAGAAAAGTTCTAATGACCATTTAGTTCAAATATATGTTCATATTGCCTGGGTTTTCTTAACAAAAATTTATTTAATCTGATCCAAAATACTCAGTAGACTTTTAAAAATGTAATGTTTATATAGTTGCAGATCAGCTCATCAGCAGGTATTACTTAAACACATCTGACATACCTGTGTGCTGATGATTCTGGGATAGAAAAATACAGAATGGTCCCTGTCTGTTTGAGAAGATAAGTCCTGTATATTTAGTGTACATAGTGAGCAAGATAACATTCTGCCAATTATACACTGATATGCTGCATTGCATACTAATATAATGCAAATTATACAAGCTTTGCATGTTTCTGTAAGTCTTAAATTGATTGCTTCTGAGAAATAATTCAACAAGTACTTATTTAAAGCCTTGTATGTGCCAGTATGCAATAAAGTATTACTTGTATAGCAAACATAGAAAGATGAAGAGAAAACACAAATATAGAAAAAAAGAATTACTGAAGGAATGTTATAAGAGCTTACCTTATATTTTCAGATAACTAGAATGTTATGTCTTTTTCAGGGTGGGGTGGGGAGTGTAAACATTTACTTATCCAAGAAATTTTGTATTAAAAAGGTTTAAGTTGGTAGAGTTTAAACTACCAAAAATAATAGTTTTGTTTTAAGCTTTCTCCTCCTTCTCCTACTCCTCCTCCCCTCACTCCTGCTCCTTCTCCTCCCTTCACTCCTTCTCCTTCTCCTTCACCTCCTCTTCCTCCTATTCCTTCTTCCCTTTCCCTTTCCCCTTCCCCTCCACATCTTCCTCATCCCATCTCTCTCCTCCCCTTCCTCATTCTTGTTCTTTTTTAATATTTTTAAGGCAAAGTATAGAACAATGAAAAGCACAACCTTTGAAATCAGGGTTGAAACAAAATCCCACTTCTATCTCTAATTTATATCATAACCTTGATCAAGTTACCTAATCTTTAACTTCAATTCTCTTATTTATAAAGCAGGGATTTTGATAACTTGTGTCTTGTATTGTTATGAATATTATGTGTGGTGATGTAGGTAGTGATTAGAGTGCATGTGACATACAGATGTGCAATAAATGGCACTTTATTATGAAGATTAAAATAATTGTTACTTATAAGGATTAACTAGCACATTTTTAAAAAATGGAATGTGAATTTTTAAATTTTGCTAAGAACAGTTCCGTAAATGAGTATCTTGCTGGCATTTAGGAAGATGAAGGTAATGACTACAAAAGAAATGAAGACTTCCCCTCTTGTGTTTCATATATCCTGACTAATTTAGGAGTACTCTTCTGATTCAGCTAATTTTTATCAAGTACCCACTATTTTCCAAGGTAGTTCTCTTGGGCATGCTAATGTAAGGGAAAATGAATATATTATCAAAATTCTGTCCTATGAAGTGATTAATGTGTATACTTAATCATTTTGTTTTTTACTCATCTGTTTGTGTTTGTTTCCCACAATAGATTGAGACCTCTTTGAGGGGAGAAACTGTTTCATATCTTGGAATTTACAGGGTGCCTGGCAAGAACGTTATGCTTATAAAGTCAAGTCAAGGAATTGAATGTGTGTCAGGGTTGGCTAATACCAATTCTGGTTTTGTAGCTATTAGCATGTCAAAAAACAAAAACAAAAAAAATTAAAAACACCTGCAGTTACTCTTGTTAGGTTTAGTAAATTTTCTATATTAGCAGTCATAGATTTAGTTATTACATTACTGAAATATGAAATTGACATGATCAGTTAGCCAGTTTGCTTATTGACATTAACCTTGATGAATTTGAACCTTATATAATCAGAGGTAGAGTTCAAGTTTAGTATGTCATTTGTCTTCTAAAACTAGTGAAAGACATTTACAATAGTTATTGTTCTTAAGATTCTCTAATTAGTCCATGAGATTCTCTTTTGATCAATATCCCTTTAAGATCAACTAGGGGCTAGATAGTCCCACTCCCAAATTGTACACACACACACTTTCTTGACCTATTTTTCTAGACTAAAAGAGAAAAACAAATAAAAAACATGTTTTATTTCCACTCCTAATATAGTTCTCTGAGCATACCCTTCCAGCTTCTAGAATAAGATCAGTTAATATGTTATCTTATGTTTGCTTTCTGTTTTTCACTCTTATTATCAGTTTGAAGTTTTATAACACTCAGATTTAATCTTTTGAGGATAGCTAAAAGAAATATCTAAATGCTAAATGCTTATTCTCTTCCTGATAGACAAACTTATTTATAACATTTATTTAATGATACAATCAAAAGTTGTCAGAAATATAAAAGCAATTTCGTTTAAACTTCTAAGAAGCATAAATCTTATATAGTTCTTAGTGAAGTTATTTTAACCTAGAGCTTCTATATTAGTAATATAATCTCTGAACTAATTTATTATGCTTTAGTACTTGTGTGCATTTTGAGTGATAAAAATGTCCTTCAAATTTCTTTGAATCCAGCTGTTTCAGTAAAATTACGGAAAACCTTTAAGTCAATGTCCTATTATCTATAAGAATATTATTTATTGACTCTTTGCTTCTTGAATGCTCTTCTTTCCCCAATCATCTAATTATCCCTCATTAATCATTAAGGAGGCACTTATTGACCACTTATTGACCAAGCATACACTAGGCATATACTAGCAATAATAGAGAAGAATAAGACTACTCCTTATCATTCTGCCAGTTTTGTACCAGCAAGCTGAAACTATGACTTTGCACAAGAGAACTTTTCAGAGCCAATATATAGTAATTTTTTAAAGATCACATTCAAGATGATTTGACATTTACCATTGTTAATTGTGAGGATATTTTCCAAACCTGAGACTTAGTTTTGGCAGGTTTAATGTGTTATCATTGTTATTCTTAAAGAGGGTAGAATTGATTATGGCAGTAAATTTTCTTCTGGGTCTTAGTCGTTTCCTTAGTGGTTATTCTTCAGCTAATAGTAAGCTGATTAATAGATGTTCCCAGCCACTTTTAATATTCCAAAAGCTTTACTGTATGCAGTTTTTGTTCCAAATTAAAAACAAGTCAGTGCTTTGATGCTTGAGGCTTTCAGTTCTACTTGCCATGGAAGAGTGTTTCATGAATTCAAAGCTGGGCAATGATTTTTTTTTAAAGGGAAGAATATATATTGTTAAAGATTAGTGATTAGAATTTTTAGAGATACCGAATGTCGTTTTTCTGTTTGTTGTTTTTTTTTTTAAGGAAAAAATAAACTGTATGGTAAAACTTTATATAAAACAGTAAACAAAAATGCTTGATTTGAGCTTTTCATTTCAGTTGATATTTATTCTGCACCATGTGTGTGCCAGGTGCTCTGCTGGGGAGTGGGTATTCAATAGTGAATGAGACACAAAATCTGTTGAGAACTGAATCTAATGGTAGTCTTTTCTTGCTTTTATGTTATGGTAACTGTCACACCAAATAGCTTGGTGATGAAAAGCATTGGCTTTGGCAAATCATAGTAGTATCACTTAACTGTTTGGGTCATCTCATTTAATTTACTTAAGTCCTTTCTGAGCCTCAGTTTTCTCATCCATAAATTGGGAATATTAGTAACTACCTCTTGGTTGTTGATAAGATAGGAAAGATAATTTCTATATAGTAATTAATAAACCCAATAAAAAATACATGAAAGTCATACACAACAAAGTAACTGACCTTTAGATGTATTTTCTTACTAAAATAACTTTGCGTATTGAAGGATATATCTTCATTTCTCTTTAAAGGTGGTGTTATAACACAAGAAACATATAAGTTCCTTACTCCCCTCATCCACCTGCCTCACTGCCGTGCTAACATGGTAGAGCCCTAACCTATAGTTTCTGAGGTCCTTTATTCCTTGATTTCATATGGGACTGTCAACAAGAGTACCATTTGTGTTGCCTTGGCTTGTCTGCTAGAAAAAGATCTGAGGTCATTTGTTCATTTTATATAGAATGACTGAGTAGCCACCAGATAGAACTGACACTCTGGGTTGGTATCAGACCAGTGACCTAGAGACGATAGTCTCTTATAGCCGAGGGGTCCAGTTTTTAAGTTCACCGATTTATTTGTCATATATGAGTTTAGAAATATCTACCATGTAGGAATATCAAGATTCATTTTTCAAAAAGTGATAATAATATATAACTATACACTTTTCTTTCTTTTATTTGGGAATTTTCCTAAGGAAAAACTTGTCCTAAAACATCTCTCCCTAAATTCCTATTAATGTTTTCATATGCCAAGTGTTTATTGATGCCAAATATATAATCTGATTTGAATTTTAGGGTAACTTTTTTCTAACCGTAATACTATATTACAATAGCAGTGCCCTGCTTAATCCACTGTGTCAGTTTGGGTCCCTAAGGAGCAGATACCAAAGTGGGATTAAATATGCAAGATATTTATTATTGGGGGAAACACCTGTGAACGGGAAAGGAGAGAGGAAGGAGGAGTATAGGTGGGGAGAGGCATCAGACAGCAGTGTAGGACTGACATTGTGGAAGAGGAAAGGATAGGTAGAATTGGATAAGAAGAGTCACAGACTACAGCATAGTACTGAGCACATTTCAGGTAGGCTGATGGGGAGTCCCTGAGCCAAAGTTGCCCTTTAGAAGGATCCCTCCTTTGGCAGGAGGTTCCAGTACCCTCATTTTGCTCTGTCATTGGCTGGGAGCAGCCCAGGGGAAGCATGACCTGGTGTGAATGTCAGTGGATGCAGAGGTATAGTAGCTACAGACTGTCAGTCAACCATGCTTTCCACAGCAGGTTCTTTCGAAAGGAGATCTTAGCTAGACAACTCCATGACTGCCACTGTTAAGAACTGTAGTGGCATGTACAAATGTATTATTTGTTTAATCCTTTTGACAACTCTGTCAAGTATCATTAATGAGCAAACAGAGACGTTGAGAGGTTAAATAACTTTCCCTAGGTCACTTGGTTGGCAAGTGATATACCTAGAATCTTACTTAGGCAGGATTCTGACTCCAGAGTGCCTCAAGTAAGTATTTAAACCCCTACACAGTACTGACTATATGGATGCACTAAAAAATTCTGCTAAACTTTATTTTATGACACAAATTCTTTTCACAGTGTCTCATGAATTTTAAAGTGTCTAATTACCTTTTGCCATACTGATTTTTAAAGATTGATTTGTTTTCATTAAGGCATATACGTTCAAAACTTTATGGCTTTGTTTTCTGAATTTTGATGCATTTCTTCACTTGTCAAAGAGTACATTATGGTTGTTAGACCTTGTCCCCCTTTTCTCCCACTGTATTAAAGTTGTTCTACAGATCTTTAGCTCCAGTAAGTAATTCTCCAAGGATGAAGAAAGAAAATGTAAATACACATAGGAATTTCTTTTCCAGGGCTAAAATTGACATTTTATAAATAATTTCCATGTTGCAAACTTGAGACTTAGAAATCACAGCAATTCAGTGATATGCATTTGGCATAAGTCAGTTTTAGTTCTTAGTGCTTTTCAATGGAAATGGCATAAAAAGTAAGATTTCTCTGAATTTTTTATGCTCTGGGCTTACAAGAGACAGAAGATGTTTTTCTCTTATAGATGTCTGACAGTGCATGGCAGCATAAGTAACGAAATGGTCAAAACCCCAGCAGTACTTCTTAGATCACATGTACCCTTAATTTTTAAAGACTATAGAAACAACCTAAGCAGCTGATAGCAGGTCATTTCTAGGTGATAAAGGGTATTTGATATGGGTGTTGCTTTTCTTTTCACACTTCACATTTTTATAGTCATTTAGAGGTTGACTTTATATTGTAGTGGGTTTATATATTTTTAAATATGTAACCTAACAGGTAACTGACTTTTAACATTTTTTAAAAATGTTTGACATTGATTTTGAGGTCTTAAGATTTTTCTTTTAAGTTAAAAAAAATGAATATATTATAAATACTTAAAACATTGATCCTATTCTATCTTAAACACTTCCCATAGCCATTGCTTTCAATATATGTACAATCGGAAATGCCAAAGACAGCTACTGTGAACAAAAAGAGATATATTATGCATTACAGTAAGTACTGCAAGAAGTGTTTATGTATTTTTCTTTTTGTATTAATTTTAAGAGCTTTACATAAAAATACCTTCCTTTGAATGTAAAAATTGCAAACTATAGATTGGTGCTTTGGAAATTTAGTTTTCCAGTGACCTAGCAGTTGATATGAAAACATGAATTTAAAAATAAGTAACATATTGAATGAACTGTATTATACTCATGAAAGATGCCAAAAGAGTATGGATTAAATGAATTGGAAAATAGAGTTTTGTATCTTAAGTCACATTTGATATTAAAATGAAATTATGGACCCTTGACCCTTGGTGTGCTTGGAATAAATATGGAACACAGTTATTGTTTTTTAAAACTATTTTGCTTTTATAAGCTAAGACAGATGTACAAAAAAGATGCAGTTTTTATTTTGTATTGGCAGCTTCCAAATATTTAGTATCTATTTCCAAGAGTTGCAATTAGTAAAGCAACCATGGTACTGAAATCTGCACATCCCACAAGCTAATTATATTTGCAAGGTCAGAGTGAATACATATTTTCAGAAAAATAAAGGGTTATATAAATATGTGTCTTCTACTTGGCTGTTATATCACAGTTTGTTGATCTGGAGTATAATGTGTACAATTCACAAATTTGTCTGATAACAGAAAGTGGTGTGTGATTGTGTTTATTTTACTAACCAGTATATTCACAGCAATCACTTCCAAATATCTCTCCAGTAAAGATGTGTTAATTACAAAACAGACAAGGTCTTCTATTATATTAAAGCTACTAACAAGAAGACAGCAGGAATCACACATGTAAATAGCATCATCAACCCCTATTTTAGTCCTCTGTTTTGATCTGTGAGTTGCGCATAGACCAAAGGTGCTATTAAAGACTGAGTGTATGAAATAGGCAGCATTATATGAACAAAATTTATTCAACAAGAAAACAGACCTTTAACATGAATTTAACAAGCCTGAGAAATTATAAACTATCATATGCTGCAGATTCATGCAGTGATAATAAACAAAAAAGGAAAGTAAGAGGTTTCCCTAAGCTAGCCAAACTGCTAATGGTTTTGTTATAAGCTGTCTACTGTTGCAGTGACCTCTGAAAAGTCTCAAGGCACTTGTACCAGAAAAAATTAAATGGTCAGGCCGCTGAATAGAGATTCAATGTGGTGTGTAGGACTTCAGCATTGAAAGGAATTTTAAAAGTCTATCATCATATTCCTGAAAATATTCTTCATACTTTAGCTTGGTGGGTTTTGTTATAACTTTAAGGAGGTAATTTTTGTGCAGTTTTTGGGTACATTACTAAACTGAACTGGTTTAATGCATACATACTGCAAAAAGAATTGTTCAGAAAATTCAAAGAGCTCCAAAAAATGGCTTATTATCCCAATCTTCCCCCCTGCCCTCCCATACCTTAATTAGTCCTTGGGGGTTCTTTGTTCAGTGTGTTGTATCTAAAATTTCCATTCTTAACCATGGAGTGACCACTTTGCTATCATTCTATTGCATCATGCTGTAAATACATAAACATGGAGAAGCGCCTTCAGCTTATACACACCTCCAAGTGCTCACTAGGGCTTTTTCTTGAATCTTACTGTGGCATAATTAACACCTTCTTCACCCATTGCTCATTAGTGCACTGGACATTAATGAGTCTATTTTGATAAGTTGCTCTAAAGGAAAAACCCATTTATTCTCATAGCACAAAAAGCAATTATAAAATTGTACAGAAATTAAAATGTAGGCTATATTGTCATATTTATATTTTTATTGCGTACTAAATCTAATTTTGGTCTGCAGGTTGTTGAACATTTTAGTTTCCTTTAGACAGTTGCTATAGTGATGACAGCAAATTCCTTTAATCTTGGTATAAAGTATTCATTTTCTATTGGCTACCATTGTTACTCAGGAATTGCCACTCTAAGCATGTCACTTTACATAGGCCATCATCTCTTAGTTGAACAGTTTATTAAGTCCTTGAATTTTTCTCTCTCAATTTCTTAAGAGAAATAAACATTTTTCATTTCGGATTTGTTTTTAATAGATCATATCTACCTAGCTGGTATTTTCATTTTTCCTTTTTATGAAGTTTCACACCTGCTTATAATATTCTAGAGAAATATTACAGAGATTTTTGCATGTAAAATAGCTGTCTGCTGTTTTAGTTTGAAACCCTTCAGTATAAAAAAGTATAGGGGCATTTTGTCATGAAATATAATGGCATTTTCTTGGATTTAAGGAAGTGCATTTTTCCTGCAAATGCTCTTATTGAAGTCTTAAAATGGAATCATTTGGACCAAAATGATGCTTTACTCCTAAATATTTACAATTAATAGTTAGAATGGCAATCCTTAATTCTGTATTTAAGTTGTATATTTGTTGTCTGTCAAAATGGTCACTTTCCCTCTCCTTTGCCCTCATTTTAACTTGATCTTATTTTATGTGCCCCTTAGTAGAAAATGTGAGAAAATTTTCCTTTTATTTCTATATGTTTTTTTAAACAATTGTTTGAAGTTATTTATGATAACATCTGATTAAAACATATTGATATTAGTACTGGTTTTTATTGTTGCTTTTTGAAAAATGAAAATATGATTAGAAAAAAATTAAGTATAAGCAAGATGTATTGACCTAGACCATACTGATTTATAAATAAAATGTGAAAGTTAAGTCTGGAGTAGGGTTATTGTATAAAAAGCAAAAAGGGTTTTCACAAACTGTTAAATCATTCATGCTCTGGGAATGTGTGGTTTTATTTTAAGGCAAGAGGAATCCGTGGGGATATTCAAACTCTTAGAAATAAAAGCAAAATTCAAAGTTGATATTTTTGGACAATCAGGATGGATAGGGGCCTTAAATTGATTTTGCTTGTCATGATGTTTTGGTTTACGTTGGTGTTCTTGGGTACTGTTGACTTTATAACAGCCTTTTAGAAAGGATGACTTTTCTTCTTTCTTTCTTTAAACCTTATTCTTTAGTATACAGCATGTAGTAATACTTACTACAAAAAGATTTTTAGACTTACTTAGATTTCAGTTGGCTTAACTTGAAAATAAATTTCGCTTGTATCTCTTAATATCCTCAACCAGTTGTACAAATGAGAATAATCTAATTGATGGTAGCTTTTAAAACTTTGAAAAATCTTGGTTGAATGGCACTTTTAAAGGCAAATGTGGAAATACTATATTATCCTGCTTTAAGATTTCTGTGTGATGAATGTATTGAGTTTTGGCATCTGTCTTAAAGTTACAAGGCTTTAAAACTTCACTCTTTTTTTAAAGCTTTGAGTTCTTACAAATCCATGATAATGAACAGAAGCAAGACAGTATTAGGATAGTACATGATTCTTGTTAATTCTGTTAGTATATAAGAGCTAACAGATGATACCATATCATGTAAGAATTCAAAGTCTTTCTGTACAGAAATGTTGAATATACTTAGTAGAAAGAGGATACCTATTGTTATTTCTTTACTATGAACCTAGCCTTATCAGAATCTATACCATGTTCCTGGCTTAAAGCACAGATGACCTTAGTCTTCTTATATTGTGACTCCTGTGCTTGACAGTGGTTTGGACATTCAAGGCCATCAGACAAGGTATAAGGTCTTTCACAGTCACAAGAAGTAAAAGGTATCTGACTAGAAGAGAACACGTGGGGCAAGTGCCTTGCTGGCTGTAATTTTGTTGTCATTTCAAGTACTGTGGTGGTATAATTGATGTGACAGGGCTGGGCTTTAGATATGGTCCCTTAGCTTGTGCTCACTTTCAGTTTTACTTTTTCTTTGTCATTCATTTTGATTAGGTAAAATTTAGGTGACAAACATGCACATCAATGAAGGTGATTTGGTATAAGTTTAGTAATGACACATTTCAATAATGAAGATGCAAAGTAAATATTTTTCTTTACTGCTCCATGAAAATTGTAATAATTGGTGTCACCTTACATTACAAGATAGAGGGTGGTGTGCTGATGGCACAGTCAGCAGGAGGTTCTTTTTTATTAATATTATAATTAAATGATTTTCTGGAAATGGGCCAGAAACAGATGCAAGTTGATCATGCCTTGTCCACTGTTGCTTGGCATTATCACTTGCTTTTTAAAAAAGAATTGACCTGACACCTTGTTTTTACAGGTTGTTATTGATGCCTTCAGATTGATCAATGCTAATATGATGGTCTTAGGACATGAACCAAGACAAACAACTTCAAATCTGGGTCACTTAAACAAGCCATCTATCCAGGTAATGCCTGCATTTGATAATATGTTAAAACTCTGTTTTACAGTTTTTAAACCTATTATAAATAATCATTTTAAGACCTCATTCTTAGCATTTTAATTTGCTTATTGTTAATTTTGATTGTGCTTTAAAAAAGGATTATGGAAATATTGTGGCCAAAGTTGTATTTGCGCATATGTGAGTCAATTTTAAATGGGGTCTTTAATTAAACTTTCCTACCATATTTTGAGGACGCCCTTTTTGGGAGCATAGTAGAGCTTTTATCTTTTATCTTGGCTTTGCATGGTTAACATTGTAGAAAAGGATGGATAAGAGTTTCAGGTGGGGAAGCTGGTGTGGCTCAATGGATAGAGCTCCCGTTTACCATATGGGAGGCCCCGGGTTCGCTTCCCGGGGCCTCCTTGTGAGGGCAGGCCGGCCGGCCCGCACGGCGCAGTAGGCTGATGCAGCAGGACCTCACAGCAGGAAGCGGGTGTGGCTCAATCGATAGAGCCCCCATTTACCATGCGGGAGGCCCCGAGTTCGCTTCCCGGGGCCTCCTTGTGAGAGCAGGCCGTCCCACGCGGCGCGGTGGGCTGATGCAGCAAGACCTCACAGCAAGGGGGAGATAAGCAGACACGGAAGAAACGCACAGCAAATGGACACAGTAAAACACAAGCAGCAAGGTGGGGATAAATAAATAAATAAATAAATCTTAAAAAAAAAAAAAGAGTTTCAGTTGGAATGTATTAGCTATCATCGATTGATTAGTAGACACTTCTCATTGCTGCAGATAATGGGAAAGTTGATGTATATAGTTAAGGAGTCCATAATCAATTTTTAAATAATACTTGAAATTTTCTACCTTTTAATTTTTGGGGTAAAATGGTTTTACAAATCCTGTTAAACAGTCTGTACATGACTTTTTTTTTTTTACTTTATTTATTCCCCACCCCCCACCCTGCCTGCTGTCTGTGTCTATTCGCTGGGCGATCCTCTTTGTCTGCTTCCTGCCTTCTCTTCTCATCCTTCTCCTCCAGTCTTCACCGGGATTCGATCCTAAGGACCTCCAATGTGGGAGAGAGGCACTCTGCCACCTGCGCCACCTTAGTTCCTGGTTTTCGGCACATCTCGTCTTGGCTCTCCCTTGTGTCTCTCTCTTGCTGCATCATCATTTTGCTGCATCATCATTTTGCTGCATCATCATTTTGCTGCGTGGCTCGGTGGGGCCTGGCTCGCTGAGTGTGGGCATGCAGGCCCGGTGGCTCGCCTGCAGGCCTTCTATTTTTATTTTACCCGGAGGTCCTGGAGATTGAACCCGGGTCCCTCTATATGGCAGACGGACGCCCAACCACTTGAGCCACATCCGCCCTCTGTACATTACTTTTTTTTTCTTTACATTACTTTTGATTAGAGTTTACATCTTGTCTTTTCTAGCAATGCCATTCACCATTATTGCAGTTACTTAATACCCTCCTGAGTGTTTAATATTTTCTTTGTATCATTCACATGCCTCATTGTTTTTACACAAATCTTTATTGTCTGCAAAAATTATTTTAAATGTGTTTTTAAATGCACCAGTACCTGTGTCTATATAGTTAATTACTTCTCTGAAGATTAATTAAAAAGACAGAAATATCATGTTTGGTTAAATAGAACACATAAGACAAAGACCTTATAGTAGCTATTTGCTACTCCCCTTCTGAAACCTTACTCTGTCATATGGTTGTCTTTGGGGAGTTGTGGTTTTGACAGTTAACCATGTTCAAGTCTTGGTTATACTTTGATAACTTTATACTTTTAGACACTTAATTTTACAACAGTCATTCATCCAAAGTCTTCATCAAAATGAAATGTTTTGTTTCAAAGGATTGAGGTGTGTTGCTTTTGACTTTTTTTTTTTCCAAGTCAGAGAAAACTGCATAGTATAATGAGTATGAAATAAGCTACTAGTGTTTTTGATTGGGTACAGACAAGCCCATGCTTGCATGTTTCAAGAGAATATATTATTGGACCTTTTTACCCTGTGATAATGACCTTTCTTATAAACCCCCATAGCATCATACTGCTTCATTATTTTTTGCAAAAGGTTAAGTAGCATCTCACAATCTAAGATCATTGTGATTACTGCATGGTTTATTTCTGCCAGAAGTTTTTACTAATTGCAAGTCAGCAGCCACCTGTTGCAGACTTCATCTTTTAAATTAAAATGCTGCTTTTAACCTTAAAAGTTGAATATAATTGATCTTAAAATCTGTTTCTTTCTACACTTTTCCAGTTTGTATTTTTTAGTCCTACCTTATATTCTGTGAAATTTAAGATGGACTTCATATAGCAGTATCTAAACTTAAGTTAAAAGGACCTGTGTAACAGCTATAGCATCATTGTTTTTCCTTTCATTATAGTTTTCGTAGTTTGTTTTGCCTTCCAATTAAAGCCTGTAAATATATTTATTTAACAGTTTATATAGCACCCATCAGAATGACATCTATCTGGGTGTGTCACAGTTTTAAGACAATTTCAATACTGAAATACTCAAATGGTATCAAGACAAAAAGTGACAGAACAAAGCCATACCTTAAAACACTTTCTTATTTGTCTAAGAGAAGCTATAAAGAAATCAGCTCCAAAGAACCTAAAGTGAATGATATATTCATAATAGGGTTTTAATTTACAGTAGCAGAATCTAACTCAGGGACCAGAAGCCTTTCAGAAATGCTATGCCTTTTATGTTGAAGTAGAGGTTGGCTAGTGTTGGGTCCTTTCTCCTAAATCAAATTTCAGGTAGTAGGGATAAAAGCTTGACAGTAACCATCAGCACACATGCAGGTGGTCACTAATGCTTTTCTAACACTGAAAACTACTATTATACTTAGAATAGTGGGGAAAAAATATGATTACATTGTAGCCGCTACTTAATCTGGAGAAAAGTTCAAAATATGTTAAGTGGGAAAAAGACAAAATTGAATATACAAATTCTCCTATATGTAAATATATATTTTGTAAACTGTGCCTAAATAATTACATTTACCCCAAGATGTTAGGATTGATTTTACATTTGGGTGGTAGGATTATGGGAATTTTTTTTTCTTCATTTTCTTTGTCCTTTTAAACTTTTTACAGTGAAACATATTGCTTTTAGAAAATGTTACTTTTAAAGCACTAGTGGCAACTATTGCGATGTATCTTCCACAAGACAAAGTGAACTGACAAAGTTTATATTCACTTTCATGTTTTATGAGAAGCCATTGGTAACCCTGGTAGAGAGGGAAAAGTATAATGCCTGTATTGTAGGCTTTTATATTACTATAAAAAGACTGTATATTATTCTTCACTTTGAAATATTCGATCTGACCAATATTGTCCAATGTATAATATTGAAAGTTAACAAGCATTTATTTTAGTAACCAAATTATTTTTTACTATTCCATTAAATACTGCTCAATGACATTTCATATCCTCAAGGTAGCAGTGCCACAGTAAATGTAAAGATTAGTTTCAACCTCACGGAAATTTAGCAAATATTGATGCAAATTTAGGTATATTACGCTAGGGCTGTGAGCCTCTAAGTGTAGCCATGAGTACAATTGCATTGTCTTACAGAGTTAAGCTATTTGATAAATGTTTTTGGCAAAACAGTTAGTTGCACTGGAAGGAATCATTGTGGTCATTTTGCAGGTGAGGAAAGTGAGACTTAGAAAATTTGAGTTGTCCAGGCTATGCAGTGAGTGAATGTCGGAACTGGTACTCATAGCCAGGTCTCCTCATTCTTTCATACTATAGTTGGAAGTGTAATTAATTTTTAACTGTTTGCATAGGTAATATGTATACAGTTCAAAATTTAAAAACTGCAAAATGGTATTTAGCAACAACTCTCCTTTACACGTTTGCCTTACACCCAGTTCTTTACTGTAGAAGCAGCCGCTATTTCCATGTTTTGATTCCTTTCAGAGTTATTCTATTTATATACAGAAGTGCCATTTTAAAATGTGGTTTAATGGATATCATTTAGCACCATATTTTCAGTTTATCAATGTAAAATAATTGAAGACAAATTTATTTATCATCAGATCTAAGTACACCTTACTTTTTTACAGCATGAAGGTTTTATTACCCATCAAGATATAGTATCCCTGCTTTTCTACAGCAGTGGAGGCATAAAAGAACTTTTAACCTTTTCTCAAAGGTCTCAGCAATGTCAGTGAAACATGAAGATTTACTGGGATTAGATAACTTCTCCCAGAGACATTTCCAACACTTAAGTTTAATAATTCATATGAATGCATGAATACCGAAATATAAATAATACAAAATCGTGGTTGGTTTTGAAGTTTATTTCTCCATAATGGATATTTGTTTTGAATGTGTCACACCAACAAAACTATAATGTAATTCTCAAGATTGACGTAAAAAAATATAGAAAAACCTTGAAGAATCTCAAAATCCCTCTTGTCTAATTCATCCTCCAAGCCATTTCTGTCTAGGATAGCTAGTATCTTAAACTGATGCTGAGTTACCAACCTAGGCAGAACTTCCTTATTTGAAAGGTCTGCAGTCTCTGAGCAAAGAAAACAAGGGTCAGGGTGTTCAAAAGCACATCCAAAATGCACTGTCTTAGAAACAGTGCTGTAAAAGATGGACAGCTTCCCAGGTCAGCCATCAACAGCTTATTAGCCCACAATATGTAATAGTATAGAACTGAACCATTCTTTATAACAGTGCTTCTGTGGAAGACTGTGTTGCCAATCTCAAAACAGCCGATTAATGAATGAACCTTGGGAACATATCCTGGTTTACTGAAGAATTGTCTGAATTTTCTCAAGTCAGTCATGTGTTTGTTAAGTATAAATTAAAAATTTAAGTGTTACACTTTCAAGAAATCTCTTAGCTGTAACCTCCTTTATCTGACTGATATATTGCATTTGCTAGTATATTATATGTTTAATTTGCAATTTGACCCTTTAAAAAGGTTTGTCTCCCCCTTGATAAAACTAGTATTATTCAGTGAGCTAAACAGGCTATGCTTTTTGGACTTGTGTGGAGGGAGGACTGCACTGGCCAGTTTAATTAGGATTTGGGATGAATTCATTGGAGGTACACAGCAGGTGAATAAGTGAAATTGGAAGACTATTTGGGTATATCATTTGATATAGAATTACATTTGTTTTGTTATTATACCTGCTGATCTTTATACTGCCTGTCAGTTTTACTACTTTTAGCTAAATAATGTAATTGAAAATCAAGTAGTTAGTGCCTTCACATACCAAATTGTATATTTTAGCAGTATAGTTAATCTCAAATGGGCCTGCCTGTGGTCCAGTCGGCTGTCTTCTGTACTTACTTGGGCACAGCTGTTGTTAGCTTTATCACCACCATGTAGACTTGTATAGTTAGGGCATGGCACAAAGGCACTTGGATGAGAGGGTGACTGGGGCCTGAAATCTAGCCCAAACTCTACTCTCTAGCAAGGTTGTGTTTGCTTAGAGGACTGGGAGTCTTTTTCTAATTCTTCCACCCAGAGGATGTGCCTCCTTTCAGTTTGTACAAACTAAAGTACTGATTAGGGAGGCCCTGATTAGTTTCACTTTTTAATCTGCACAGTACCGCAATTTTATATGCTGAAATTGAATTCACTGCTCCTGATGATTGTTGAAATGGGTAAGGATTTTATAGGTCTTCATAGTACTTTAATTTCATATCAACTATTCTAAATCAACACTGCTTCCTATGTGACCTCATAGCACACTTTTATAGTAGACATTAGGAGTATAAGAATGGATTGCTACAGTAATATCTAAAATTTTTTTTAATATTTAGTAGACTGACTTTTACAAGCCAAGTTTAAAAATGAGAGTTTGCTCTGTCCTCATACTGATTCTGAAAGTACACAGACTTAATCCAAGAATTTCCTAAGATACACCATAGCATAGAATGGTAGAAAGAACATGATATGGTGGGAAACTGGGTCAAACCCCAGCTCTGCCTTTTATTAGCTAAAACATGGGGCAAATTAAGATTTCTGAGTCTTGTTTTCCTCATCTATCAAAATACAAATGGAACCAGCTTGCCTTACTGGGTTATTGAGAAAATTAAAAAGATGTGATATGTAAAGCAGATGCTAGGTGTGTGTTAAATATTCAGTTTCCCACCCTTTCGTCCTCCCCTCAATACTTAATACCTATACTGTAAAAATCCATTAATTAGAGAGTTTGGTGTTTTTTTTTGGTTAGCTTTGTCTTTAGATTTCTGAGAGTTAACTCCAAAGGTCTTTTTGTTTTTATACTTGTTGAAAATATTTCTAAAGTGTATTTCTGTACTTTCATGTCTTACTAAGCTGATAGAGGGTCCTCTAGGTTCCCCCCAAATTACAGTTCTGAACCTCATGTGAACTTCTGATACTAGAGTTAAACACTCAGGTGGTTGTGAATTGATTCTAGCACATGGTGGGTTATCATTTCTTTTCTTTTTAGTTTTTAAATTTTTAATTGTTACAACATATAAACATAAAATTTCCCATTTTAACCACTTTCATGTATACAATTCAGTGGTGTTAATTATATCACAATATTGTGCTGCCATCAACACCATCCATTACCAAAACTTTTCTACCACCCCACATGGAAACTGTATCAATTAAATTTGGTTAAAGCATTAATTATCCATTCATTTTTTAATAAAGCCATGATATTAGCTTAAGTTTTCATTATGATTTTCCTGTTTGTCTTGGAGATTGAGTACAGAGAAACAAAAAATTCTGGTTGGTGAGACTGAATGTCACTGCATATGAGTATAAGCCAGATAGATCCAGTAGGAACAAGCTCCACATTAATTTGGAGATGCACACACAATTGTTTGAATCTATCAGAAACAAATTAAGGAAAAGGTAAAGTCCAAATCGTTGTTGTGGGGGAAGAAACAAGTACACTGTTATGACTTTTTTTTTTTTTAAGTATTTTCTTTTGGCAGAGCAATGAACCCCCTAGATTTCATAAAATCAGACATAATAAATTATGAATTATGAATAATTATTTAATAATTTAGATTAGGATGGGGTCATAAGTTATCTCTGACTTTGAGTGAGCAAGGCAACCGAAGCTTTTTAATTTGCTGCTTTTTATCATTCTTTGAAGAATGCGTGACCCATCCCTTTAAACTTGTAGCTGAGGAAAAATATTTAATTTAATCTTAACTTCTTTAGAATAAAATGTATTTTTCAGAAGGTGATAGAAGGTACAGTCTGCAGGATATGTCAACACTTTTCAAACGGTTGTATTTAATTTAACAGATAAAAAATATTAATTTGTACTTTTTTCCATTCATTTACCTCTATAGGCATTGATTCATGGATTAAACAGGCATTATTACTCCATTACTATTAACTATCGGAAAAATGAATTAGAACAGAAGGTAAGTTTAAATTGTTATTTTAGACAGAGGAGAAAAAGATCTTTTTCAAACCATTTAAACTATTACCTGATATATGATTTGAATTTGAATTGTTGACCTTCTTTATTGATATGTTCCAAATATTTTTCCATTTCTGATGAATTACAGCTTAAAATAAAGGAATGTTTTATTGGATATATTGGAAGGCATATTTAAACCTTATTGGGGTTGGTACTAAAGCAGAAGAGGAAGTAGGAAACTAAGCAAGTATTCAAGTTTGGTTATGATTTATTCTAAAAATCTTACTTTTCTGATTAATATATCTTGCCCAATAAAATGACCTTTTGTAACTAAATTATTGAATTTCCAAATGTGAGAGGAATACATTAGATTGTACTTGTTTAGTAGTACTTAAAAGGGTACCATGTTTACCTAGGGTAAACTAAAGGTTAGTTAAAAGTTAAATACAGTTTGGGTGTTCCGATACCTAGAGCTAGATTCTTATAATCCCTTTTTATACCACGTGTTTTTCAAATTTGTTTACTTTTAAAATTACTTAACATCTTTGTGAGTTAGTAGTCTTTTGTTTGTTTCTACTATTTTAGGGTTATTTCAAGTACAGTTTTTCTCTCAACTAATGCCAGATATTTAGCTCTTTTTGAAATTACTATCTTAACTGCTTTTCTTTACTATTGCAACTAGTCATTCTTCAAATTAGCTTCTTGTATTTTTCTCTGGGAAAGGCTTTTGTTTTTGTTTTTTTTAAAGAACCCAAAGTTTACCATTGATAGCCAACAAATTTTAGTTCCTGCATGCACTCTCAAGCCCAAACATGCAATAAGTAATTAATAGCAAACAAAACCATTCTTACTTGTTTAAATTGTTCCTCACAAAGATGCCTTAGGAGGGGATTCTGGGTACAACTGGTGAGTGGGATGTAGAGCAAGAGTAAATTGGACTCTCTATACCTATCCCCATTCAGCCAGACCCACCTCCATTTTTAATCTCATATACTGTGGGGGAAGATGTGCTATATAAGATTTTCTTTGAAAGAAGGATCTGCTTTTAAGTTTGATAAACCTCTGTTTTAAAAAGCCACCTAAAAACTCACTTGAAGGGCTCAGGTGCTTGAGCATAGTGATGAGTGAGGGGTTGCAGGTACGTGATATCCATCTATTTGGAAATATCCAGCTAATTGCAGCAACACCACCACCCCCATATCCTATAGACTTAGCCACCATCCTTGGCATAAAAAAACACATGTATAAATATAAACATAGTGAATGCTATATTTATATTCCTAATACCTCAGTTCAGCTGCTTTTTCAATAACAAGATCCCTACCTTTACTCTTATCCAGCCAACCTGTATACTAACCCCAAGCTTTACCTGCGAGTCTCAATGGAATCCTTGTCCAGGCATGGTAGGAATATCCTGCTGATAGGTGGGAACTTACTTTGCTTTAAAAATGGTAAGGGAATCCAATTCTCAATACTTAATTATAGGTAGCTTTATAGCATGGGTAGTTGCAGCAGCACCAAAATTTCCCAAGGATCTGTTTTCTAAAACACTATCAGTGGAGAAGATGGAAAGCCATCAAAGAAATTGGAGTCACCTGTCCAGGCTTTATTCAGTTTGTTTTGTTGTTTTTTTTCCCCAAGCTATCCTTGTACCCCATAGGTCCTTGGAGGGGTTGGGGGAGTTCAGAGCATTTTTGTGTTGAAAAGTCTCATAGGCAATTTGACATGCAGTTTATTCTCCACCATAAGATGAGCTTTTTACCACATATATCTGAAAACCTCTAAAGAGAAGTAGGGTGATTTTTCTAAACCCAAAACCCACACTTCTGAGTAGGTCTTTAGAAACTCATGACCCATCCATTTAAGGTATTCTGGTTCTATTGGCAAAGCAACAACAATCATTCTGTAGCCACCATTGTACTCGTGCTGTTCAATCTTTTTACCAGTCATTTTAAAAAAAGAAAAAACTTATTCAATTGATGGTCCTCAACTGAAGAATGATTATGGAGCAAGACTTTAAGAAAAACTGTCTTAAGAATCTAACTTGAAAATTTACGTACTTCCAAGAATATGTACTCAAAACTAGGAGTCCAGTGTGAGAAACAATGAACACTATTTTTTTTTCACCATCACTGATAAAGGGTCCGACCCCAATTTCCTGATGTGATTACAAACTGATTGAATCTGATTTACTTCCTAGCTTTATGACTTTTCATTCCAACAATGAAGTTTTCACTTTTTGAATTATAGTTAGAATTTTGGAAGTTGAAAGAATCTTAGACATTATCTAATACAAGCCCTCTGTTCATAGATATGTAAACTAAGGCTCAGAGAGATTTGGTAACAACACAAGGTCACTCAATAAATGGGGCATTTACTTTTGTATCTTAGTATTTGAAAGCTAGGCTATATGAAATATAAATCTTTGTGAGTAACGTAGAGGTTTAGTTCATTCATTCGTTCAACATATTTATTAAGTGCCTGCTATGATTAGATACTGTTCTAGAACGTAGGCCCTGGTGATCTTGAAGTAAACAAGACAAGTTCCTGCCCTTGTGATTTCTCTTTAATGGGAAAGAGATATAATAAACATGTAAACAAAAATTTCAAGTGTTTTAAGATAGTATGGAGTGTGGCTTTTTAAGATAGGAGGTCAGAGAGGCATCTATCTCTAAGGAAGTGAAGAAAGCAAGGCTGCAAAGGTAAGGAGTATAGTCCTGTAGACAGAAGGACAGCAAATGCAAAGGCCCTAGGGTTGGAACCCTCCTTAGGTTATATTAATATAAAATTTATAATTCGTATTAGTCTATTTAAATTAATAAAATTAAATTTAAATTCATTAATTCCAAAAGTTTTTTTTGTAAATGTGTTTTTCAAGACAAAGGGAATCTCCTGAATACAGAAAATTACTTATTGTTTATATTTTTTAGATGTTGCTAAATTTGCATAAGAAGAGTTGGATGGAAGGTTTGACACTTCAGGACTACAGTGAACACTGTAAGCACAATGAATCCGTGGTAAAAGAGATGTTGGAGTTAGCCAAGAATTACAATAAGGTAAAAGTTGCCTCCAACATTTGTTTCTTATAATCTTTGGTATATCTATGATTAATTGTTAAGCATTATATAAATATAGTTAAAAATAGAATGACCTATATAAGCATACCTCTCTCTTATTGCACTTTGCTTTATTGCATTTTGAAGGTTTTGTGTTTTTTTACAAATTGAAGGTTTGTGGCAATCCTGTGTTGAGCAAGTCTGTCGGTGCCATTTTTACAACAGCATGCGCTTACTTTGTGTCTCTGTCACATTTTGGTAATTTTCACAGTATTTCAAACTTTTTCATTATTATTAGATCTTTTACGGTGATCTGTGATTATTGATGTTACTGCTGTAATTGTTTTGGGGCACCATGAACTGTGCCCATATAAGATAGCAAACATAATAAATGTCTATGTGTTCTGACTGCTCCACCGGCCAGTCATTCCTCTATCTTTTTTCCTCTCCTTGGGCCTCCCTATTCCCTGAGACACAACAATTTTGAAATTAGGCCAGTTAATAACTGTACAACGGCCTCTAAGCGTTCAAGTGAAAGGAAGAGTTACGCACCTCTCACTTTAAATCAAAAGCTAGACATGATTAAGCTTAGAGAGGAAGCATGTTAAAAGCTGAGACAGGCAGAAAGCTAGGCCTCTTGTGCCAGCTAGCCAAATTATGACTGCTAAGGAGAAGTTCTTGAAGGAAATTATAAATGCTACTCCAGTGAACACACAAATTATAAGAAAGAAAACAGACTTATTGCTGATATGGAGAAAGTTTTAGTGGTCTGGATAGATCAGACCAGCCACAACATTCCTTAAGCCAAAGCCTAATCCAGAGCAAGGCCCTAGCTCTCTTCAATTCTATGAAGGCTGACAGAGGTAAGGAAACTACAGAAGAAAAGTTTGAAGCCGGCAGGGGTTGATTTATGGGGTTTAAGGAAAGACAAAAGTACATAGTAGGGAAGCGGGTGTGGCTCAGTGGATAGAGCCCCCGTTTACCATATGGGAGGCCCGGGTTTGCGTCCCGAGGCCTCCTTGTGAGGGCACGCCGGCCTGAGCGGTGCGGTGGGCTGATGCAGCAACCTCACGGCAGGAAGCGGGTGTGGCTCAATGGATAGAGCACCCGTTTACCATATGAGAGGCCCTGGGTTCGCTTCCCGGGGCTTCCTTGTGAGGGCAGGCCCGCTCGCGAGACCCCGTGGGCTG
>JAQZBX010016339.1:24396-36675 GCA_029593785.1 Cabassous unicinctus | reverse complement strand
GAGCTCCCTATGGGACATACCCCACCTATGTGAAAAGGCCAGCGACCCTATTCAAATGCTAACCTCAGCTTAGCAGGGTGAGACAAAAGGGCCGGTTGGGAGACACTAGAGAGTTGGGAATGCTTGGAGAACTTGCCAGAAAAGCCTCAGAAAAAGAAGGGCAGCTGAACACCAGTGCCTCAGGCAGAGGGTTTGAAGATCTACGCAGCGAAATCCCCTCTCCTGGGGGTGGGCCTGGGCTCTCCCCGGGGATTCGGTGTGTCCCTCTACTCCTCAGTCGCCTTGTACAGCCCCTGAATGGTTTTTCCACCCTGGAACCAGGCCCTGCTTCCCAGTAGGAGGCAGCGGGGGGGCGGGGCGCTGAGGGTAACAGGTTTTCACAACTGCTCCATAATATGCATACCCTCAGCTTTAACTCAGAGGTAATCTCTAGAAGAAAGGGAGTTTGGAAGGCAGCAAATTGGATTTGTGTGTTTCTGGAAGGGTCCCCTCCCCCCAAGCCCACACTGTAAAGGGGAATTGGGCATGGCCTAGAGTTAAGAAAGCCAGGCTGTGCAGGCTTTTATTTAAAAACAGCCCAAGGTGGGGTGAGAGGTGTGGGTTAGTCACTGAGGGCTTTTTTGTTTTTGTTTTTGAAGTTTTAAACCTGTTTATTCACCCAGCAACAAGGCAACATGCTAGTTTCTCTAAAGGAAAAACCTAACAGCTGGAAACCAGTCCCCAAGACCACCGAATCTCTGAAGCTAGATCGCACACTGAAACACACCAAAAAGTCCAACAAAAACCATTCCTTCTCTTGCCGTTCACTGCAGACATTTTACTTGAACTCAGGCTGCTGAGACCTTTCCAGAGGAAAGGAAAAACTTAATGCTATAGAGAGGAACACGATGTCACTGTTTCCATTAAGTAGGCATTTCAACTTCGGGAGCGCCACGGCACACCCTCGGCAGCCCCAGACCTCGAGACGCGGCCACGCCGCCGAGGGAAGCCCTTGCTTACAAATGGCCTCGGTATTTTCTAGTGAAGACCGTTGGGCATCCAACATCTTTAGCCTGCGCCGCAGCCCGAGATAACGAAGTGGGGGGACAGCGTGACGCCTTTTCCTAGGGAAGGGGTCCAGCAAGGAAAGCCGATCCTTTTAAAGTGTTTTCCTTCTAGCCGCATCCTTTTCCTAATTGGGAGTGTAAGCACCCGACCCGTCTTGCATTTCAAACTGTCCAAAACGCTTCACTTTCCCCCCAAATCATCCTTATTAGATGCACTCAGGCAGGCGCAGGTTGAGACGCGCGAGCGCACCAAGAAAAGATCCATTTCCAAATCGCGTGATGTTTTGCAACTGCATATTTCACTTATCAATCTTTTCCCCCTAGGATTGGCGAGGGCGGCATGCACCCTGCGAGGAAGGTGGGTTACCTGATTGCGGCCTGTTCTCGTGTTTGGTCATCAGAGCACTTTCCCCTCCAGGTTACAGACTCCAAACTTCGCTCCCCCGGAGCTGAAAATGGCCGGTAGCCGCGCGCCGCTTCCCCTCCCTGCGGCCACCTAAACCGCCGGCTCCTGCCCCCTCTCGACCGCCCGCCCAAGGACTTGCGTTGGATCCAACACCTTTCCCCAACTCGGCGGGTGCCACGCTCTTTGGGGGACCAACTGCAGGGTGTCCCGACTGAGAGACGCAACCTAGCTACCTTGTTCCGCTGTATGTTTCCCCTCGCGCGCGCGCCCTTGGCGGGTCTCGTGGCTCCTGTCTCCCGCCCCGGGCCTGGCGCAAACAGCCCGGGCCCTCTCCAGCCAAGAGCACCCAGCCCCGCCGCCTGAGCGCTTGCGCCAAAAGCTTAGCGGTGCCGCGACGCCGACAAGTCCGCGTCGCCAACCGCAGTAGCCCGTAGGGGGAACCCCCCTAAGCCCCCCGTACCTCATCTGCCTGCCCTGCAGGTGCGGGCGGCTCTCCAGGAGCCCCCGGCCGGCCGGAAAGGTCGGCTCTGGCGCGCCCGGGCAGGTGCGCGCGCTCTTTGCAGAGGTCCCCGACCCTGGGAGCGCCGCGAGGCGGGATGTGGCAGCCAGCAGGGGCGCGCAGCCGCCGGGGGCCCCGGCGCCGAGGTCCCGCGGTGGCCGGGACCAGGGCACCGGGCTCCGAGCCTCTTCCTCGGCGCGGCGAGCGCGGCTTCCCCCGGCAGCCGGCGGCCTCGGGAGCCCTCGCCCAATCCCGGTGCGCTTACTTCCCGCACATTGCGGCAGTGTCGCTACAGCGCGCCCGCTCGCCCTTTGTGAAAGTTTGCGCGCGCATCTCCGAAGCAGGTTTCAAAGCGCCTCAGGGCTACCTCTTTTCAGACTGTTCTTTCTGGGGGGAGGAAAGCGCGTAAAACAAGTGACTTACCGGTGCCATCCGGGTGTGCAGCTCGAAGCCTGGGGCGCGCCTGCAGTTCAGGCGCGCGCCTGGGGCACCAGCTCCGGATACCTTAAGCTGTCTGCGGCTTGCGCCCCGCGGTCCAACAAGCCTGTGGCCTCCAGGACGCCCACCCTGGCGCCCCGAGGGGAGATTCGGGGTACCCTCGCCACAGCGCCCTAACCCCTTCCCTCCCAGGCTGGCTGACACGCTCTCCTCCCGCCTCCCTCACCTTGCTTTCCTTCTCCCATCTTCCCACCGCTCCCACACCGCCCTCGGGCTCCCCAAATTGAGCGGGGGGCCACCAACCTGAATCAAAGAAAACTAGGAGAATCTGGACGGCGTTCTCCATTAGTGACGCCGGATGGGGATGGGCCCCTTTTTGGAAGGGGACTCCGGGGACGCGTCGCGGCGGGTGGACTTATTCTTCGGCTTGCAGCGGCGCTGCTGCTTCTTCTGCTTGGGCTCCTCGGACTCTTCGGGGTCCCTCGGATCCTTGTCCTCGGGCTCGGGCTCCTCCCCCTCGGTGGGGTTCTGGGGCTCCTGAGTGCTGGGCTGTGCGCGGCTAGGGGAGGCGTCGGGGCTTCGCAGCTTCAGAGCGTGCAGACGCTCGGTAAGAGATTGGCCGAAGGTGGGGCGCTTGGGGACCACGGGGCCGCGCTCGTCCTCGGGCTCGGTCTCCGGCTCAGTGGCTGGGGCGGTCTCGAGCTCGGTCTCGGACTCAATTTCGGACTCGGTCTCGGTCTCGCTCTCGCTCTCGTAGTCGAACTCCTCCTCGTACTCGAGGCACTCGGGGAGGGACAGCTCAAGGTCAGCCTCCTCGTGCTCGTGGTCGGATTCGGGGGGCTCGGGGAACACCTGGGCGCTGGAGCGGTGGTGGGCGTTAAGGAAGCTCCGGCGCTGCTGGGCAGCCGCGCGCTGCTGAGCGCGGGCGTTGGAGGTGGCAAGGGCGCGGAGGAGCGCGATGGAGCAGGAGAGCCAGAGGAGCGCGGTGGCGGCCCGGCGGCCTATGGGTGGGCACAGGTCGTTGTAATTGTGGCGAGCTCGGCGCCACTGCTGAGCCCGGGACCTCCGATCCATCCTCTTAGGCGCACACCGAGAAGCCGACCTGCCCTCTGGCTCTGCAGAGGACGGCTCCGATGCGCATTGGCTGCCCAAGCCGAGTAAAGGTGCACCTTGCGAGGTGAGCAGCTGGGTCCGGAGATTCCCAGCTCCACCTCGGTGTGAGGAGGGAAAAGGAAAACTGCTACCTTCCCGGCCACTTGGGAACTTCCTAAAGCTCCGCGCCTTTGCTGCCTCTGAGCAGAAAGAAGGGCTGGGAAAAAGTCTGTCTCCTTGCCGGGCTCCTCTCGCTAAGTCTCAGACTCCGCAGTCTAAGACTTGGGAGAGGTCCCTCCGCTGGTCCTCTCGCCTGGGAGAGGAGAGTGGAGACTGAGGCGAGGAGGACGAGGCGGAGAGCTCTGCAAAGTTGCGCGCCCAGACTTCTGCCGGGCATGTGCAGTAGGAAGGCGGGGGCTGCCTGGTCGCGGGCTGCGCGGTGGCCCCGAGCCGGTGGCGCAGACCCTAGCGGGCCGGCAGGTGGCAGGAGGGAACCTTGTTTGGAAGGATTTGGGTGAAGCGAGGGGTGGGGGACTTGGCGGGTGAGCCACAGGTTAGAGGATTTGGGCAGCTGGGCACGGATTCCCGGGGGGTCCCAATCCCTCCCCAGCCTCGCCAGGGTTACGGATAAAGCACCTACACACCAGACCTCCAAACTGCCATCGTCTTAGGGGCATGAGGGCTCATTGGTGAGTATTGGTGATCCCGCCACAGGCGTTTTCCAGGGGCTGCATAGTTTGACGATGGTAACCTCGGCAGTCAGTAATCATGAAACTACCTTTGGCAGGTCTGTTACCACAATTAGAGAAGTTTCCAAAAAGTACACACCCGGTCCACAACCAGTCTCACTTGGATAATTACCTCACGGGCAAATAAGCATCTTCCTTAAGAAGTGCTTGGCAGACAGCCACGAGCTCTGGCTGGGAACACCACCCACCACAGTTAGACCTTAATTAGCTGGAACCCTAGTTAAGGGAAGCCAATCCTGTCCCCCAGCCTGACCCCGTATTCAGTAGGTACAGCCCGTTCTCTGCCCCTTTGGAACTCTCAAGGGTGGTCACTTACAGAGGAAATCTCAGAGGGCCCCTTACAGCTACTTCTTAGATTCTGTGATAGGTTTTCAACAGTTAGTTCATTCAACAGCCATTTATTGAGAGTCTACTAGGAGCCAAGCTCTATCTCCATTCCAGGCACTGAAGGTAGAGCAGTGAACAAAGGAAAACTCCTGCATTAAGACTTTTTAGGATTCATCTCTTAACCAGAAGGTTAAATGACCAAGAATCCCTCCTTACCTACCAATGTGGTTTACTCCAGCTTGAATTCTACTGGATAAGAGCATTAGAGTCAGGGGTCAGCCTGACACCACTAGATCATGTTTTTGAACCCCAAATCAGATGTGCTCTAGGACCTTCTGGAGATGGATCCCTGCCGTGGCCTTTGCTCTGGAAAGGATAGTACTTCAGAAGCTCTTGCATTCCATCTGTAACCTGACTGCATCTTTTGGGTCGTGCATGCATGTCCTCACTCTTGCCATCACCTGTTGAAATACAGAATGCCCCCTTTGCCATAGTGACAAGTCCAAAGACAATATGACTCGGAGCCAAACCATCTTCCCAGAAGCCATAAGAGCACCCATCAGCTTGCCGGGCTTGGGGCACCTCATGTGGGTTTCTTTCTTTCCTATTTGAATCAGGCTGAGGGAACGTAAAGAGATTCCACCACTTAGACTTCTTCCTGTTTCCCTTTTGAGGTTGTCCCCAGGCTGTTCACTCTTGGTGGCTGACCAGACATATACCAAAGCTGTTAGTGTGACTCAGCGTGGCCGACCTCGTCCTCACACCCTGGCCACCCTGCCCTCTAATGTGCAGTGAGGATGGAGAGTCTTGTCATTGCTTTTCATGTGGTGAGCTTGTAGTTTCTGCGTCTTGGCTATGGATGTTCTTTAATGTTCCTGACCTGGCGTCCTGGCCATGACCATCTTGCAGCTCATGTTCTGCCAGTTAGATTGTAGCATTAAAATACTGATTGATCTAATAAGGTGGGATTGATTTGGTGAACCTCATAAAATGACAAGCTCCCATATTCCAGTCATGCTATTTTCTAACCCTCTCCAGAGAAACTGTGAAAGGGTTTTATCACAAGCTCTTGGATGGCTCCAATCATTGTGTGTATATTATCAGAGGACGCTGGACAGGGGTGTTTGGAGTTCTGTCTCTCAAATCCTGACCTCTACTCTCAGCCCCAACTGATGGGGGACGTTTCTAAGTGTCTGTTACGGAGACCCACCTGCTTTCTTTCTTTGAATTAGCACACACCCTCCCCCCGCCCCTCGCCCCCGGAAGTGTACGGAACATAAAGACGTCATTCAAGTGGATTTCAGGGCACAGTGGAAAGAAAACCCAGGCATATGTGAGTGCTGGTAAATGCCCTTTCAATAGAAACTAATGCCAGCTGTCAGCAACAAGGTGGACTATGATTCTTTAGTGTACATAAGAAAGCACTTCGTTTTTCAGATGGAGTGCTTTATGCCTATAGTGGGGATGGCAGCCCAGAGCCGATTCACTAATATAGATACACCGAGATTGCCTGCATTATTAAAAAATGTGCATTGCATAATACATATTTTTGGACTAGATTCTGCATTAGTAATGCACTTTCTTTGCAAGATGCATTTTAATCAGCAAACGGACATTTAAGAAAGCACTGCATTGTAGAGCCCTAGTCATGGAGAGTTACAAATACATTTCAGTGTACATTCAGGCAGGCTCGGAAGGAGCGGGGGAGCTCGCTGAAATACTGTTCCATCTTGCACTTAGTGCCGAGGTCGAGCAAATGGATCCGTGCAGAAAATGCTCTTTAAAATGCATTACGTGCATGACTTTAAAAAGTGCTTGCTGCAGAGTGAATTTCAAAAAGGAGCAAGTGGGTGATGAACGACCTGGGTTGTTACAGGCTAAGGAACAAGGGGCTCTGTCTGTCTGCTGGTAAATAAAGTGTGGCCATATATCACCTTTGGGGCTCTGCCGGAGGGAGGCTCCTAAACCTGTTGGACAGGAAAGCAGAGTTTCCAGTTCATTACAGTATCCTACAATAAGGTTTTTATCTGGATGAATTGTGAAGAAGATTGTCTTCAGACCCTTAAAGGATTGTCGTGTGGAAGAGGCTTTCAGATTTATTTTACATGGCTCCAGAGGGCAAAATTAGAACCTATGGCAGGTTTCAGCTCAGCTCAAGGAAGAATATTCTAACAGTTAGGACTCTGAGATGGAGTGGCTGCTGGGAGATTGTGAGCTCTTTGTCAGAAGAGGGGTTAAATGAAAGGCTAGACAGGCACATGCTGGAGATGTTTTCCATGCACTTAGGACTGGGGAGAGCTGGAACTCAGTGACCGCCACTGCTCTTTTCGGCTGAGTCTGGTTCCACAAAAGGCATCTGTGGGACGTGGGAGAGGGCCTTGAGGGCTAGATGGATGAGCATGGTCTTCTGACTTTGCTTCTATTTTGGAAGCGCTTGAAAGTGCAAGTGGGAAGAAATGTCTGGGCTGCAGTTTCAAGACGTGGGCAGACAGGTGTGCCTGCTGTAGAGCTTTCCCACCCAGCACAGGGCACCGAGGCCCTCTGCTCTGCAACTCACTTGTTGAAGTACAGAAATTAGCCAAGTCCCATCTATTAATTATATTGGTCCTCTTTGCCATCCCTCCTGGAGCTGTCTTGGAAATTAAAAATGAAATTGGCTGTTTAGCAATCACACATCGAGTTGCTTCTGTCACCAAGACACTATTCTGGCATTGCAGGCAGATGGAAGTAATTGAGGATGAACAACTCCTGTGGCCCACCGCAATGTGAAATGCCCCCAAATATTAAAACACAGGCTGCCAATGAGTGCAAAAGAGTAAATTTCATGCCAGATTGATAAAACGGGGTTGGGAAGTTCAGGAACCATGATTAGAATTCGCGGTAGACTTCATCCGGTGGCCTTCCGACGGAGGTGGGTCTTAGTGTGGTCTGATTTTGGGTTTTTCTTTGAATTTTTAAGCGTCCAAGAGAGGATTGCTTTCAACCTTCCTGTCCCCGTGTGCCTAGCACTGTGCAGAGCTGTGGTTGTTTCGCTGGGGTCAGGGATTAATAGCCCGAGTTCTCAAAAGGCTGGCAGGCTCTGTCATGGGCCTCGGACACCAACACATTTTCCAAGATGGGACGCAAGATAAAAGACTGGTTCTGCTGCCAGGAAGAGTGGGTATAATTGCCCTTGAACATATCTTTTGGACAATCATTGGAAAGGACTGTTTTTGGAGATGGAGAGCTTTTCAAACTTTCCTTTGCGTAGAAGTGAGTTCAGGGAGTTTGACGGGCTCCCCACCCCTCACTGTGGCAATCAGCCAGAAAGACTCAACCCCACAGCGAGTTTGGCATTGGCCCCTCCTGTCGCCCCCTCCCTCCCCCAAAGAGGTCTGGATACAATACAAAAGCATTTGGCTCATTTCTCTAGGGTGCTATTTTGCTGTTATTCAGGCTGCACTGATATCAATTGGCTCTCACCAGTAGAAATGGTGAAACCCCCGAGCTCCTGAGTCTGTGATTTGGGGGGAATGCTATCTAGAGCTAAAAGCAAACAATAGGGGAAATAATGATCTTTTCGTCATAGCTGGATTCCATCGAGGCCATTGTCAAGATTACAATACCGTATTTGTGCCGTTCGTTTTGAAAGTGAGATAGGATCAAGGATGCACAGTATTCCTGTGTACAGAGATTGTTAGGAGTTGTCTACTTGGAAGTTGCATTTCCTTTACCTTCTGATGGGGTTCTGCCGCAGATGTAGCACCTGCCTGCCTACCTCTGCCATGGGTGGAGTAATTTCTACGCTCCTGATCTAACAGGAAGTGCCTGAAAGGTCCCTCAGTGAGGCAAAGGGTGGCTGTGAGATGATGCCCCCCTTCTTTGCTTTGGGTCCGCCCCCCGCCCCCACTTAGCTTTCACGGGGTCCCTGCTTTCCTCCTTGAACTTCTGACCAGTTGCTTGCTGTGTGCTGTGCACTGACCTTGTCTGCTTCTTTCCTGTGGTCAGCTGAGACTTCAGCGCCCAAAGGTGCCCCAGCCCAAATGGCCTAGCCTCAGCTGCCCACCTCCACCCTGCACACCGCTCCTGCCTGTGGTTGAAAACGCTGCTGATTGCCAAGGACCACTCAGCTGCAGGGATTCACTCCAGCTCTGTCGTTTTATCTCTGTCCAGCTCTCTAGGTCATCCCACCTTTTCCTTCATCCACCCAGCATTGACAGAGAGCCTCAAAGTTGTTTTCCTTTCATCTGCTGAGGATCTGACTCAGCCCTCCAGACCTGGGGGAGGGAGCGAGCCATGAGCCCGGGGTGGGGATGGGGGGTCGCCTCAGTGGTGCTATGGTTCAGGCACACGCTCAGAGAAATCCTTGCAGCGTGAGCTCTTCAAAATATGATTAGACCAATTTTCCACGTCTAGTCACTGAGGCTCGGGTAGATTGGGACTATTTCTATGTGTGCAAAGTGAAGTGGAGAATTGAGGCAATTATCTTCAGGCAAATGAATGTGGGCTCTGTAATCAGTCCATCCTGATAACTGGCGGAAAATCGGCCTCATGCACTGCAGCTTGCGTTGAGTTAAACAGGCTTCTAAGGTATTTGTTTGTTGCTTTCCGGGGGCTTTGTTTTTCCATAAGACAGGCCTGCCCTGGGCAGCTGTCAGGGTGTGTGGCTCACTTAGGTGGCTGCAGGGTGCCCCCTTCTCCACCGGCAGGTGTGTGGGGAATGGGGCTGGATCTGCTGAGACTGAGGGGGAGGGTCCAGGGAAGGGTGCACTCCGCTGACCTCTCCTCTGCCCGCTCGGGTTCCACTCCAGGCTTTTCTTTGCACCCCTTCTTCCCTTGTACCGAGAATCCTGAGGTGCTGGGTCAGATGACTTACAAGGCTACCAGGTGCCCTTCAGGCGGTGCTGACAGGGTTCCTCATAGAGCAATAAACAAAACTTCACAAAGCCAGGAGGGTTGCAGGTCAGCTCTGACTGACATCAGAAACGAACATGGCTGCCCACCCCCACCCCTGACCGTTGTTTTGGCCCCAAATCATTGTAAGTCAGGGGTCCTTCCATTTGTTGGTCTAGGATTTCCCTCCTGAAACAGCTTTCACTTCCCTCCCAGCTCTAAACAGGGGGAGAGAGGAAAGAAGAGCAAGAGAAGACATCTCGATTTCCCCAACCACAGAGGTCCAATTTGCCGTGAGGCTGGTGGGGAGCTCTGACCAGACGAGGCCTTTAAGTGCGAAATCTGTGTCCTAGAAAGCTGCCCCAGCCAGGGGTCTGGTGTGCGCAGCGCGGCCGGGTCGGCAGGGCCCCCGGAGGACGAAAGGGGGTGGTCGCCTGCTCCCCCTCCTGCCGGCGGCAGCGTGTCTCTCTCACGCTCACCAGTTAGAGCAGGGTAGGTGCTTTTAACTGCAAGCCCTCTAGGACTTGAGATGCACCTTGAAAAATAGATAGGAATTAGAAAGGTTTTGCTTTTTTTTAAAATGCTGTCAGGAAATTTTTGCTTTTTTATATCTTGTCACTGTTCATTTCTGATATTGCTTAATTAGTTAAAAAACAAAACAACCAAAAATCCTAACACCTACTGTCCACAATTGAAATAATAAGGTAAGCATCTGTCTTTCCTCAGAGTATTGTGGCAGATTGCAGATTATGTATTTTTTTTTTAATTTTTATTGATAGCTAGTTTATTCCTGTTCGGGCTCTTCAATGGTGACATTGTCCCCGTGTTTCACTGTGATTGGCTCCCAGCTTCCCTGATTGTGGTTTTAGACTGCATTTGAAGACCTGCTGGGGCAAGCACCGTCTTCCCACATACGGCCTTGGAATTCTCTGATAGTTTTGCCTATTTATTCTTTGTATGAATTTAAGACCCATTTTTATCAAGTTCTGTAATGACCTTGGTGATATTTTGACTAGAATTGCATTCTGTCTATAAATTAAGTTGAGAAATATTGCCATCTTTTCTGCATTTAGTCTCAAGCCAGAAGTATGGTTGTTCTCTTCATTTATTTGAGCTGCTCTTTATTTCTGCCATTAAGGATTTGTCTTGTTTATATAATTCTAATACATCCTATGTGAAGTTATTTCCCCAGTATTGGATATTTTTGTTGCTGCTGTGAATGGGTTCTCTTTTTTCATTATATTTTCAAGCTCTTTATTATATGTTTATAGGAATGATATTGATTTTGTGCATTTTTCTCATATTCTGCTACTTTTGGAATTGGCTGGCTTATGAGGGAAACTGGGCTGTTCAAGCAAACACTCATTGAGTGTTTCTTGAGGATTTTGTAGATGGGATTCCTATATGAGAGAGAGAGTTGAACTAAATCAATGGCTCCCAGATGACAATCCACACTGAAATGAGAAAAATAATGACGATGTAGTTTTTTGTCGGGCTTAATTTATTCAGAGAGGGGACTAGTCTTGATTTTGCAGCTACATAAACTTCCTACCTTTTAGTATTTCAATGTCATTTCTCTTTATGTCGCCAGCAGATGATAATTAGGGTTTTTGTTTTAAGAATTTAGAGTTAAAATCCTCCCCTCTCCCAAGATGGCTCCCTTGTCTGTTTGCTCGTTGTTTTTGCTTGTTGTCTGCTCGTCTGCTTGTTGTTTTTTGCTTGTTGTCTGTCTGTTTTTTTCCTTTAGGAGGCACCGGAATCCGAACCCAGTACCTCCCATGTGGGAGGTGGGCTCTCAACTGCTTGAGTCACATCTGCTCCCCTTAAAATTCTTTAGTTTCATTTTTTAAAATGGCTTTACTTAGCAGATTAAAAAAAGTTGGCCACCTCATGTTGGTACCCCACATTTCTTTTGAAATTTAAGCATTGACTGAAATCTCAAAATCTAGGAACCTCCAACTTCAATGTCATCTTGGACTTTATTGTTTTGATACTTTTAATGCAGGGCTTTTTAAAAATTTAAGCTAATTTTTGGTTTAAGCTTTTGGATTCTTCGTGTTAGTCATTGCTACATAGTTAGTGATGCTTTTATTTCTTTCATTTTTCTCTAATTTCTTCATCCTTCATTTGTGCCTTGCCGCATTCTCCAAACATATGTGAGAGAGAAGAATCTTTACTACTGTACTAAATTAAAGGGATGAAATGCAGGAACCTCATTTTGCTTCTGTTTTTAAAGGGGTTTTTATCTAATGTCTTTCCTTGCATAGTAATTAGGTGGATTTTTAAAGGAATCAGGATGGTCCTGTGAGAAGGACTCAACAGAAAGACTGGGGTGAGAGACCCTCGAGAAGCTAGATTTCCCTCTGCTCCATAACAGACCAGTGACTTTGCCGGTCTGGCCTTCTGTCCTCTCAGCTGCAAAATGAGGTGGCAATACCTGCCTTCCAGGGCTGCAGAGGTGGTCAAATGAGAAAGGGTGTAGAAAGTACCCAGTAGTGGTCAGTAGTAAGCAGATATCAAGCTGGTGGCTCAGTTGGTGATGGCTATCAGTGGTGGTGGTGGTGATGGTGATGGAGGTGGTGGTGGTAATGGCGGTTATGGCAACAGTGGTGATGGTGGTGGTAAAGGCCAAGAGGTGGGTGATCAGTGAGAGTGGCTTCAAGAGTTATTTAGGAGGTCAGACTGGCAAGGCTTGGTGACAGCATGGATACAGGGAATTGGCTGTGCCAAGGGTGACACCCGGGTGGAAGTAGATGGCATTGGCACCTTTCCCTGAGCTAGAGAAGGGCAGAAAGTGGCCCAGGTGCAGGGTTGTCTTTGACACGTTGAGTTGGAGGTGCCTTTGGGCTG
>JAQZBX010016339.1:0-24296 GCA_029593785.1 Cabassous unicinctus | reverse complement strand
TTAAGAAAGAGCAGAGCAAGAGCTGACTAGAAGTGGTTTGGACACTAGAAATAGAACTATACCATGCCCTTAATAGTTTCACCTGGCAAAGGCCACACAGCAGCCAGGAAGGGCTTGGCCAGGGTTAAAGCTAATATAATTTGGTGATACTCTCTTTTCCTGCTGGTTATTCCAAAACACATGCAACTCCAAAAGCACTAGTTATTACTTAAAGCCAATCAGCCCCAATATGGGGATTAAGGGACAGGAAAGACAGTCCCTTTTCCTCCAGACTCCTTGTTCAAGATGTCAGCTGGGTGAAACTTAGGACGTAGCAGCAGCCTCTCCCCAACCATTACTTTCTAAGCTTATTTTTAATTGCTCATGTGATATACGAATTACATGTATTATATAATTAAAACATACACACAAAAAAGAAAGCTGAGACTAAAGCCCACGTGGGTGACCCTCCACCAACTCCAGTCTCCGTATTCCACCACTCAAATCCTCAGAGGTAACCAGCCTCTACAAGTGGCTAATTTAGATAGAAAACATCTTTTTTGAATATGCAAGTACGGGGCCTATCACTTTGCAGCACTTTCACTCAACAGCGTATCTTGGAGACCCATGTCAGTTCCTGTGAGAGCTGCCCCATTCTTTTTAACTGCCACCCTGTCATCTGCGGTCTGAAGAGAAGACAGTCATCAGTCCCTTCCCTACTGACGTGAATTTAGGTCATTTCCACTCTGTTGCAACAAGTGACCCTGTAGTGCTGATCCCGGTACATACCTCTGTGCGCACGTTTGCACTTGTTTCTCTAGGGTTGACAGCAGGCAGTGGAATACGTAATGGGTGAACACAGGGCTTTGGCTAAATCGTCCTTCGGACAAGGCCATGAGTGCGGCCCCGCTGTTAGCACACGTCAATTCGTTCCCCACCCGACCCCCTCTGACCAAGGAAGCTCTGGTGCTAACAGCATTTCCTGACCCGGGAGCTGGGGCTGGCGTTTCTGGGACCCATGACCTTGGTGTCATTGCCCTTTTTTCTAACCAATCAAGAAAAAAAGTTGAACTTCAGTAATATATTTCAGAAATTTGCCACCAAGAGAGGTTGAGGGAACACCTAACTGTAAGAAGAGATGGGAAAAGAGAGGCCACCTGTATTCCAGGCCTCCGTCTGATTTCTTTTAGTTCTTCACGAAGGTGACCGAGCTCTCTTAGAAACAAAATAGTGCAAGCTGCTGGTGACAACGACCGTTGGAGAAGTCTTCGCAGCGCTGATTGTGTGTTGGCCATGTGTTTCCCCCCCATTGTTTGATAATTTTAAACCCAAACGTTAGACCTCTCCTCATCTCGGGTCTAGACAGTTTAAATTGGGAATGGCCACAATCTAAAGAAGGGTCTCCAGACTTTGGAAGTCCCTGTCCCCCTCCCCACCTTGCACATGATGGGTTAGCCATGGTGTCTGACCAGGGTTGCCACCTAATTTGTCATGCAGCCGGGACGTCTTGTGACCGTGAAAGACAGCGTTAACTGGAAGGGTTGCTGGAACGGCAGGGCTAGCTGATGTTTCCTTATTTATTATTAATAACAATGATATCGATATTTTTTGTAATTATAGCTGTGTAATTACAAATAATTAAATATATAAATGTTTATACATGATTATTCATTAAATATATAATTATAACTATGCAAATTAGATGGAAGCAACATAATTATAAAGGATTCTTTAATTAATGTTTTGTAGCATGCGTAAGAGGAGAGGAACTTCCCGTCTCCAGTTCTTTGGGAAGCCGCCTTCAGCGCGCTGAAGTTCTCCGATTGAGATCGCGGGTTAAATCGGGTAGATTTGCCTGAAAAGTGGTTTGCGCGCCTGCCTTTCTGAACTTTCTGAACTCGTTGCCTACAGTTAAGGGAAAGAGCTGTCCCAGGAGGAAGGAGAGGGCGGCCTCCTCAGGGCCTTTCCTAGGGGCTCCTCCCACGCCCTCTGCCCTGCAGCTTCTCGGCACAGCCCGGGGGGAGCGCCCAGGGTGCCGGCCTCCCTGGGAGCCGGGCTCCGTCAACACCGCCGGCCTGGGGGCGGCGAAGGGCCGTTTTCAGGCAGAGACTAAACTGTCTGCACTCAGACATGCCTTAGGTTAAATTCAAAAAGAAAAATTTACACTCCCTGAAGAATATCCAGGTGAAACTTCAGTTCTTCTCATACCACCCCGTACCCTGACTGTGCTGAACAGTTTTCTTACTCATTTTTTCTACGTAAATGCATTTGTTTTTAAAAGGGAAATTATACCACTGCTAGACAAAAGATTATCAATATTACTTAGTTTCTGTTTCACTATTTTAACAAGTATACATGAAGGTAAATGCCTGTTAAAAATGTTTTATTGGGAAATGTCCATCCTGGTACCCTCAGGAGCACCTTGAGCACCTCTTGATCTGTCCAACCTTCCTGAACTCTCTTCTCAGATATGGCAAGGGGCTGAGGGGGGAACTGCAGGTGCGTTGCCTGGCCCCGGGTACCATGGCTTGCGAAGTGGTTTTCCTGTAGTTCCTTGTGTGGCATATTCTCGACTCTCACCAACAAATATTTACCACCAAAGGGGACAGGTTAGATTTTGATCCCAGTGTCTAGTGAGGCAATTCTTGGCCGAAGGTGGTAGGAAGTACCTGGTTCCAACCAGCCGAAGCCCTGTTGAGTTTCAACAGGAATAAACTACTTCAGGCATATTTTCTTTCTTTCTTTCCCTGACATTTGCCTTCTAATAATAAATCGACAGATGTAGTTGTCTTGATCTGCCTTTACCATGACATTTGCTGTCACTTCACTTGTTTATGTTTGCAGCGCAGCCAAGGAACAGCCTTATCAGTGTAGGGTTTAACCCGTGCCCTTGGCCTCAGTGGTGCAGTCCCACATAACAGAGGGCCTGAGCTAAGACACTTCCTTACTTCCTGCTGGCACGTTTCGAAGCCCCGTTCCAGCCAGGAGAGGAACCTTGCAGAACTGACCCCTCACCTCTTAGAGCCTTGTTGGTTGAAAACTTAACTTCTCAGGGAGTTGGAGAGAGGGTGGGGATCTTTTTCCCACCACGCTCTGTTTTCTATTGGTGAAATGCCAGAAAACACCCTGAGTCGCCAAGCCATATTCATACGTGCAGTAAGACACCCTTTTTATAAAGTTCAGCAGCAAAGCTAAGCCAATAGGTATATGAGGAAGCTAAAATGTTTAAAGTAAGGGTGGGAAACATTCAAGAGTCTGTATTCGGTTACTCCTGGTGGGGCAGGTGGGCCAGGGGAGAGGACATGCTGAGCAGATGAAGGTAGGGGCTGAGCTCTTTCTGGAGTCGAATGGAGGGTCATGGGGGTTCGTGAGAGTGTTTTAAAATCATAAATGGAAACAAGTGTGTGATCAGACTGTCTCCATGGGTCAGTGGACTGGGACAGTTCAAACAAACCCACCGCCTCGGCCGAGGGTCTTCTGGGCCGCGGCTGGCTGTCTGCCCAGGGCGTCCCTGCCCTCTCCTTTTAGTACAGATCAAGAAGTGCCCAGAGCAGGTCCTGGCCCACAGTATGCCCTTAGGAGGTCCTGACTGAACATTTTTTTCACGTGCATTTTAGAAAAACTTGTTATGGAAATTTCAAGCCACACCAAGGCAGGGACTAGTCCAAGGACCCTGTAGTGCAGCTTCAGTAGCCATCAGCTTCCGCTACTAGCATTCTTCTGTCACCCCCATCTTTTCTCTGGGGTATTTTAAAGCACATCCCAGAAATCACCCCTGATGTTTTTTGACCATTGACTGAATCTTTCCATTCTGGATTTGAGGCTCGGTAGCGCCTAACTGCCTACGCTTCGTGGGGTTCTTCTGGGGATACGTTTAAGTCATCCCCTTTTCTCTTCTCTCCCAAAGAGAGCATGCCAGGGTCTTTGGACCTACTCTCCCCTTCTCTTCCCAACGAGGTCCGTATTCACTTCACTGTTTACTGGTTGCAGCTTTGTGCCAGGCGCAGTGCTAGGCCCTGGGAGGAGATGCTGAGAAGAAGAGAAAGCCTGGACCCCAGGCCCCTGCCGCGGCAGTCATTCGGGTGACCTGAGAGCTTCAGCTCAACTGCAGGCTGAGGACGTTGTGAGGGGGTAGACCTCGGCTTCTGTGAGCCCCAGACCTCTCCAAAAGCCACCAGCCGTCCCTTGGGCCTGTCCTCGCAAATTGATCATTGCAGCTTTCCCCATTTCCCAAAGTGAAGCAGGTGCATTTTTCAGTAGGCAGCAACCAGGCAGACCTCAGCTCTGCTCTTTCTAAAATAATGTACATTTGGAATGGACAGGGCTCAAATTAAGTGTGCTGTCGGTTGTCACCGTGCATGGGAAGATCTGGCGGGGGCCAGCTGCTGGGCCTCTTTGCCACTATATTAATAGTAGGCCCATGAGGCCGGCGGGCGGGGAGCCAGGGAGAGGGGAGGAACAGCTGGGCCGACGGCACACCACGCTCCAGGCATGTGCTCTGTCTCACGGGCGCGGGTGGCCTGCACCCCACCCTGCTGCTCAAGAGCCCCCTGAGCCTGTGCCCGTCTTCTCCTTGTAGGGTCAGGAATGGGCGCGAGCTGGCAACGCATTTGACGGAGGAGCCAAATTAAGGTTGGCGTGACTGGAGTGGAGGGCTGCAAGGGCCCCGGTGGCCTCGGTCAGCTTACGCTTTTGCTGGAAGCACAGGCACGTGGGGGCTGGAGGAGGCAGTGGCATTTAAGCAGCTGGGGATATTGGGTTCTATATGCCAGGGTTGAACAGATATTTTTAAATGTCGTGGGCCAAATGGAAACTCAGTTGGCAGCAGGATGGAGGGGCAGGGGGATTTGGAGGACATTTGGAGCCATATCTGGATATGGTCAGGATCGCTGGGTAGGATTAACGCCCAGGGATGAAGTCCAACCCGTGAAGTACAAGTGGAAAGAAGGGGTGGCAGGAAGGGTCATCTGACTTGGCGGCAGGCGCCAGGGCCGGGTGGCAAAGAGGAGGTAGGTGAGCGATCTTAGCAGGTGCTGGGGATGGGCAGATGGCAGTGCCACGGGCAGGGCTCGACAGGCCAGGCCTAGCCCCCAGCTGGGAGGCACGGCTGAGGGGGGAGGCCTGTGGTTAAGGCCCCGGGTTGGCACCAAACAGGACTGAGCGCCAACCTCAGCGCCCACTTGCCACCTCACTTGTCGGCTGAGGCCCGTGTCCTCCCAGCTGGTGGCCTCAGGGTGTCTGGGGAAGGTTAAGCTAGGCAAGGACCACCTAACAAGTAGAAAAGAGTCACTAAATGGCAGCCACTGTGATAGGCAGGAAACACGCATTTTTAAAACACCGTTAGGGAACAGAGGCTGCAAACTGCCCACCCAGGCCCCGTCCCACACAGACATGTCTTGTTTCAACCATACAGAATATTTTCTTTTAGACCTGAATAACGAGAGCTGCCAGCAGGTAGACATTGGAAGATATTACAAGAAACTCTGGATATTCAACTTCTCTTGGCCTTTCAGAAGCTCTGGCCAGCTGGGGCCTGCGGGCTGCCTGGTAGGCGAGGGGCGGCTGCCTCCTGTTGGCGGACAGCAAACCTGCCACCGTGCCTGCTCAGCACCTGGCCCCTTCACTCAGCTTGAGTTGGGCCTGGCCTCGGAGGCATTTGCACTTGCTCTGCCTGCTATGAAGTGGAGCTATTATTATCATAGAAGGAATGAGGGTCATCGGAACTAGGCAGGGGCCCAGCAACTGGACCACTGGCTGGGGCCTCGTTGACTTTACCGTGACATTGGTCTGGGGTGCCCTGGGCTCACAGAGGAGCGTTGAGTGGCCCAGCTGGGGAAGGGGGAGGTAGAGGGAAGGGGACAATGAGCTTTCCCTAGCCTCGGCCAGCCCAGGGTGCCAGGGTGGCTGCCCGCTTTCCTTCCTGGGGTCCCATAGTGACATGAACAGAAACTCAGCCGGGATAGGATGGTTGCCATGGGGACGCCCACATCTGCGTCCGCTGGGCTTCCCGTGGCCTCGGCTGGGGGGTGCTTAGGAAGGCTCCGAGGAAGCCAAGGGCCATCCAAGGAGGCCGGGGCCCATCTGAAACCCAGGCGTTGTTTTCCAGCACAAGGACAGGACGTGGGGAGAGGCGCTGTGGTGGGACAGAGCCTCTGGGGGCTCTGGGTGGGGCGTCAGGCAGCCCCTGAGTTAATTCTTATTCCTATTCAGAATTCCTGCCTCTTCCTCTGTGGTTCAGAGTGTGCTCTTGCTTGTCCCTTGGGAAGACCCTTTGGCAGCAGTGACTGAGTCTAGGCCTTAATGGCTTCAGGGCCATCCACGTGGAGGCTTGGGAGATGCCCTTCCTCTTGGAGAGATGAGAATCGCTTGCTGTGGGCTTCAAGGAGAACCTTTGGACTAGCTTCTTATGCACAGCCCGCCTCAGATTCAGTCTCCTGGGCAGAAAGACGCCCTTCCGCCTCCTGAAGTGCTCATTTGTTCCTTTTTTTCTTTTTAATTTTTATTTTGTACATTTAATAATTGAAAATATAAACAATTAAAATCTAAAAAGTAAACACAGATGAATAAATGCATAGATTTCTCAATTAAATGTACTGGATACATATAAAAATTTTTTTTGAATCAATATGTTACATGATATATTTGGTTCATAGTAACGCAATCATACAGTATTCATCTGTTCTTATTCCTTGTGACTCTGGTATGAAATACATTATTTCATATTGTCTTCACCCTATGGGGAAACAAGGCACACAGAGGTCAGCTGGAGCGTGGCAGAACCTGGATTTGAACTCTGGCTTTCGGGTTCCAAAGCCACCTTCCACACCACTGCCCTCTCAGGCTTCTGACGAGATGAGGGGGCAGGTGCCCTCAGGTGGTGTTTGGGCCCAGTTGGGAGCCTGCCGTGTAGCAATGCAGGAGAGCACTAGAAAAAGCAGAAAGTGGGCTGGGGAGAGCCGTGGTGGACGAGGAGGTAGGAATTTATTGGATGCTCTTCCAAGGGCCGTGAGAAGCACTGGCTGGTCCTAGCCGGGGGAGTGTCAGGGTCAGCTTCCCTCTGGCTGCTGGGTGAAGGGATTGTTGAGGCCAGAGGAGCAGCAGGAGACTGGTCGGTCCAGGTGAGGCGGTGTTCCCGTGTGTGACGACAGGAGGGTCCATTTAGGATGTTTGGGAGGCAGGCAGGACTTGCTGATGGAAGCACGCAGGTGTGAAAGGGGAGAGGGGAAGGGGTTAGAGGTGACTGATTGGATTGGGGATTTGAGCTGTTGGGTAGCTGGGGTCCCCCTGAGGTGGTATACTCTAGGAGAGGCATTTTCTCTGGGGCCTCTTGACAATGTAGAGAAGTGTCCCTGGTGCTTCTGGAATCTTCCTCAGTCACTTGGGTCTCAGCCTATAGTCAGAGCTGGTTCTTTGTTGCCTGTAGAACAGACACAGTTCCATGTGAGGCAGCTGAGAGAACTGTCCTGGGGGTGAGGTGGGGGGTGTAACATTTAGGAAGACTGCCGCGATTCTGAACAGGCTGCGCAAGGCTCTGGAGAGAGCAACCGGGCAGAGCACCCATTCCGCTGACGGCCAGTGCTGGCGGCGTGTGGACCTCTAACGGAACCCTCCCTGCCTGGCGCCCACGCTCCTGAATTAGCTCATCTCCATCCTCTGGACATCTCAGCTGAGTAGGTGGGGTGTCGCTGCTTTCCCCCTTTTATGCCACCAGTGAGGTCATTGGTCCCAGAGAGGCCAGTGCCTCAGGCCACTTCTCCAGCCTCAGGCAGGGTGCAATGTGTGACTGGTACTCCCTGGTGCACCGTGCAGGGCTCTCCCTGGCCTTCCCGGGGCTCAAGCGGTGGTACTAAGTGCCCAAGCCCCTCACCGCTAGATGGTGCAGCCGCAGTGATGATGCTAATGAGGCTTTGCCCAGGCCCCTGTCTAGGGAGAAGAACCTGGGGTGGGGGTGTGGCTTTGTATCCCCTCCTTTGCTTTGGGGCAACTCTGGGATCTGATGCCCCTTCCCAGCTGTCCAATGTGCTGTGTCATCACTGTATGTCATTTAACCTTGTGGGCCTGGATTTCATTTGTCCCTATTGGGGCCAGAGATAAATGGGTTTCCACCAGGTCTATCGCCTCATGGTGAACTGAAAGCACAAATTCAGTCACCTCCTTTCTCCTTGTGTTCCCCACACCCTGGGTCTGCTCCACAGGATCAACAGGGTGCCACAGTGCCATCTCCTTTCTCTGGCCAGGCAGGCAGGATTTCAGAAAAGACTCTTCTCTAAGGTTGACTTCTGCTCTGTTTTTGTCTGGCTGAGCTCCCTAAGGAAGATGATCCTGGCAGATGATTTCTCTAAGTTCACCCACGAAGGCCTTGGAGACCAGACTCCAGACCCTTTTGTGAACAGTGTCCTGCCCCGCATCAGGAAAGGGGCTTCGTTTTCAAAACCATGATTGCTTTCTCTTAAGTCAATGCCACACAGCACCCTAAAGAATGCACATAAATGTAAGTTCCTGGATGGCTGCTTTGGCCACTGGAAGAAAGGCTTTGTGTTGAAGGGCCATCTCATATCAGTGTGACTTTGGGAGGTTGCCGTGTGTGCGTGCACGTGTGTGTGTCTGTCTAGTTTTATTTACCCTGTTACCCGCCCCAACCCCCCCACCCCCCGCCGCCTTTTTCTCTTTCTTTCTGCTCCAGGCCTTTCTGCTTTCTGAGTGTCTTTGGAGCCTTCAGTAGCTCAGTGTCGTCTTTGAGGTTCTACCTCTATATGGTGCAGCTGAGCCTCACCCACACCGCCTCCTTGATCTGAAATTTGTCATGCTTCAGGCTCTTCTGGGGGAAATTTAATCATCCCTCTCTAGAGGTGTGGTTTGCTAGCAAATCTAGTTTCATGCACCAGACCCAGGGTGGAAGCTGATCTTCATCTCCACAAGCAGCCAGCTGCTCATAAGCGTTTCTGCATGATTTAATCTGCACGTGCCAGTTAGAGGTGCACGCATCTAGTTTTGCGTAAACTGGCTTTATTTACGCACTTTGAAGTCATAGATGGGCTTCCATAAAATGGCTTGATTGATTCGTGCTGATGACCCCATCACCCCAAAGCCACCTGAACTGAGAGGATTTGCTGTACCAGTTTACAAGCCATGTCATGTCAGGTGATAGGCGGGAAGCTCAAAACCATGTTGTTAAAAAAAAAATTTACAACGGAACATTCATAGAGCAGAACACTTTGTGCTGCTGCATAATCAGTGCACCTACTGAGTGCAGTGACTTGGTTGAGGTGGCCATGGGTCCCCGCACCCACCCCTCGGGCCTTAGGGCCCGTTAGTGGCCTTCCTCCCCGGGAGAAACACCGAACAACTCAGCATTGTTCCCCAGTCACTGGGGAGCACCGTTGCTCTTCCCCAAACACACTCATTGTTTTCTCCCTGAAGGCTTCCTCCTCCAGCTCTGCTGAGTTCATAGTTTCTCACTATTTTCTTTATGCCACAGCAAACGTTCCGGGGCAGAACGTCCAGATTCGTGCTGACGGTGCTCATTGGCCAGTCCTGTCAGCCTCAACTCTTCAAAATCGGTTATATTGACCTGATTGTCGGGTAAGCGTTGGGGGACATCGGAGAAGAAACTTGCACCTAGGAAGGAAGCCAGGCCCTTCTCCCAGCTGCTTCTCCGCGACCATGAAGAATTAGCCTGTTTCTTTGCTTAGGAGTGAAGTGAGAGCTCCTTGATGTGCAGCTTCTGTTCAGAGCGTGGCAGAGTTTTCCAGGGTGGCAGCACTGGGGTCGGGCGCTCTCCCAGGGCCCTGCGCAGAGGACCATCGTGAGCACGTACCCGCCACTCCAGTCAAGGTGGCAGGCGGAGCCTTCAGAGGAGAGCCTTCGGAAGATGAAATGTCGAGGACGACTGTCAGTGCGTGTGGCCGAGGCCGAGCTGTGATGAAGCTCTTTCCACAGTGCCCTGAGCCTGCTGCCAAGGCCCCTGACAAACACGCTCAAGGGCCATTGCTTCAAAGTCAGCTGTGCCGCCTTGGACCTGGGCGGGGAACCCAGGCAGTTGGAGGGCAAGCTTTGGTGTGCATCCTGGACCAGGAGGTCCATGAGGACGTGTCTCAAGCACTGCCAGTGCCTGTAACATACGTTGTTTGTCCAGGGTCCTCTAAAGGCCCCTGACGGGGCAGGGCCGGGCGGGGGTGGGGTGGGGATTTTGGTGGGAGGGAGGGTGGTGGGCGGTCCTGGGTCAAATGCATGAAGTTGGGGAGGGGCACTCTGGGCACAGCCTTATGCAGGAGAACACGATGAAGAGAAGGACCCTTCCGGAGGGCCCCCCCTCAATCCTGTTGTGCTTGATTCAGAGGGTTGGGTGGAGGCTTTCCTGAAGGGCTCTGAGAAGCTCCGCTCCCACTGGCTAGGCAGGCAGACGTGAGATGCAGGGGTGTTGGGACGAGGGAAAGGCCAACCCTGCCCAGTCCCCTCGTTCACGGCCTCGGCTCCCTACACGGCGGCCAGGGGCCATCAAGGGAGAACCTGACCGTGTCGTTCCTCTGCTGCAAACCTCCAGGGGCTGCCCATGGCCCTGTGAAATATGGAGCCTCCCAATCTTGGCCTTCGAGAGCCCTCTTGGTCCCACAGGCCTTTCGTGCCCAGGCCACGTGCCTGCTCCGCAGGGGCTCCCCTCCTCCTCACCCCTCCTTCCACTCACCCTGCTGCTGCTTCCTCAGGGAAGGCCCTCTGCCCGCACACCCCTGGTTTTCCTGATCTCTTGGCTGGATGACATATTTTTTGCCCTCCTCTTCCAGACTCTTGCAGTGGGCAAGCACCAAAGCTGCCTTATGCTCTCCGGTTTTTCTCCATGCCTTTCGCACAGGTGCGTAATAAACTGATGTGGCACGAGTGGGTGATGTCGTTCTCTTTTATTCATGCTTCACTTGCCAAGTTCGGTGCTTGCTAGAGTCGTTGCTCACTTGACTTTTTCAGTTTGCCTCTCAAGGTTGCTGCTTTGGGGGCCCCTCTGGAAACCTGACACCCTCGACCACCACCCTGGGCCAGGTCGGGTGCCCACTGGACTTCTCGTTAAGGCTTGTCTTTCCTTCACAGCACGCATCGCAGCGTGGAGTTACATGCTGCTTTTCTCAACGCCTTTCTCCCCCTAGAGTAAACCCCCAGAGGGCAGGGGCTGCCTTCCCCACACAGGACAGAGAGGGCCGCGGGGAGGCGGGGAAGGGGGGGGTGTGGGCAGGTGGATAGTCGGGTGAGGCAACTGAAGTGCTGCAAAAATGAGGTGGCTTCCTACAACCAGCTGAAGCCTAGAGGGAGAGGGAGCTGGTACTGAGCCCAGCAAGGGTAGGACCCCCCTTTGCAGGAAAGTGAGTGCCTTGAGCACCTGACAGAAGGGCTAGCGCTCCACCCATCCCGGGAGCACGCACACATTGGGCAGGGTTCCAGGAGCTCTGAGGCCTCCCTGGGCTGGGCTGGGGGGCTGACGGGGGAACAGCATGATGCCCAGCTCTGCAGGAGAGGGGCCAGGCTCAGGGGGCTCTGTTCTGGGAGTGTGCCATTGGGTAGTGCTTACGAGCCCTGGGCTCTGGGAGACGGCCAGGCAGGAAACAACCACTGCTCTTCCCCTCAGCCTGGGCCCCGGGAGTTACATCAGCCAGGCTTGGGTGGCTCCCCCCAAATCGAGGTCCCAGGCAGGCCTTGGGTGAATGGGGCAAGGAGGCCAAGGGCACTGCCTCAGGCCAAGAAATGAGAAGGAAGAGTGAGGCTCTTCCAGGGTCAGAAGATAGCAGCAATAGCAGAAGAGAGCTGGGAGGCATCCGGCACCGGACAGTCTTTGTGGGCAGTGAGGAGGGGACACCGAGGACCCAACAACCTCCCCACTCCATTCTGCAGTGAGACCACAACCCCAGTCTCTCCCTTTCTGTGTGCCCCTTCCCACCCTGCCCCCCACCCCGGGGAAGGGGTTGGGGGGATGTGCTTGGGTGCAGCTCAGGATTTTGATGGTGAAGCGCTGCACCCACCGTGGCCCTCGGCTCCCCTCTGCTTCCGCCCAGCTCATGCCACTCTGGCCCACCCTCCCTGGAGGCCCCACAGGCCCTGCCTCCTAGGTGCCTGGCAGCCTGCTGCCCATCCCATTGGTTCCTCCTCGCCTCAAGTTCACACACTCCAGCCAGGCAGTGATGGAAAGGTGGTCCTGATCCCTCCTACACATGCCCATCCCAGGTGGGCCTGTCTGCCCCATAGCCAGTCCCTCTCCCACCCACCACATCACTGCTCAAAGCTCCCATGTTCTGAAGGCCCAGCGTCTCTGGCTGCCTGCCCCCCAGCCCTGCTGCGGGCTTTGCCTTGCCTGTAATAACCCACTCATTCCTCTCACCTGTATCCCTGTAGCTTCCTTCTGCCTCAGGAAGAAATAACGTGACTGGCCTTCCCAAGGCTAACTTTCCTTCTGGTGGCTTCTGCCCCACTCCTGTCTCCCTTTCCCACTGTCCATTTATTCAGCAAATGTGTGCTGAGCATCTGCCATGTACCAGACTCTGAGCTTGGTGCTTGGGGTTCCTCAGTGTGCAAAACAGGCAAGAATCCCAGGCAGGGAGCTTCTCTCCAGTGGGGGAAAAGAACAGAAACAAAGAAGCAAATTATACTGTGATAAGAAAGTGCCGAGTTCAGGGGGAAAATGAAGGTCGGAGGGGTGGGAGTGGAGGGAGAGGCAGAGGCAGGTTGTGGTTTTAGTCTACAGAGGCTTCCCTTCCATCAGCATCTGTGTATGCCAGCATCTCTCAGCCTTGGCACAATGGACATTTTGGACCAGATAATTTGCTATGGGGGCTGACCAGTGCCTAGTAGGATGGTGAGCAGCACCCCTGGCTTCCTTTCCATGAGATGCCAGTAGCACCCCGTTTTCCTGCCCTATTGTGACAATCAAAAACCTCCTGACTGCCAGATGTCCCCTGGGGTTCAACAAATCACCTCTGGTTGAGAACCACTGGTGTACAATTAGCTTACACAAATTTTAACTTGACCTACCTGACCAAATAGATATTTAACACATCACCCTTTGCCTTCTTTAAACTAGACCTAGATACTACTGCTCTGGGGCAGCTGAAATGTAAAGAAAATCCTGGTGATGGGAAGATTTTTGCCTCCCATGGTGACCCCATAAGATAAGCCTCCTCTGAATCTGCTTCCTGTTCTCTCTTCTTCCTGGGTCCTTCCTCTCGGCTACAAACCCCCATCCTAGGCTTCCCTTGGCCCACCCCCCCCTCCTTCCCTTAACCTCCAAACTTCTGGACAAGTGGTGTCCATTTGGAAGCTTCTCTCAATAGTTTGGGGGAGATGGGGCAGGAAGGAGGACCTGCCAGGTGGTGAGCCCGGGTCAGTGAGGCTTCAGCGGCAGCTGGGGTTTCACACCTTAGTCTCTCAGGTGGGGAGGCAGTGAGGAGAAAGGAGCAGCAGGAGGAGGAGGGAGAAGGAGTTGGGTGTGCGATGTAGTCATTCAACAAATACACCTGAGGGCCTCGAGGGCCAGGCACTGTTCTAGGCTTGGGGAACACAAATGATCAAAACGAAGAGTCGTGTGGCACTGGGTTAGTCGGCATCAGTGTAAACTCATGCGTAGCTTAGCAGAGACACCGACATACAGATGAAGAAATAATGATTGGAATATGTGTTTACAGGTACCTCCCAGCTCTGTCTGCCTGGAGGTCCTGGAAGCAGTGACACCCCAGTAGCAATAAGCATGCTCAGCACCCAGATCTTGGTTTTTAAATACCATTCTCCAATGAAAGGAACCAGGACACCTTGGGAAAAACAGGTTATTTGGAGGTTGGGGCCAGGTATATATAAGATGAGTCTTGGGCATCCTATAGACCCAGAAAGTAAGGAAACATGCAAAAAGCACAAAACTTTAGGGGTATGGCAAAGGGACACAGGAGTCCCCCCAAAAAGCACCCAGTGGCCAAGCTGGAACAACTTGAGCAATAAAATGGAGCAGGGCTGGATTACAACTGAGCGTGTGAGTGAGTCCGTACTGGCAGAGATACCTGAAGGAGCCAGGAAATGGGGGGGGGGGAGAGAAAACTCTCTGGCATAGAAGAATTTCACCAAAAATAAAGTCTGAGAAACTGTCACATGCCTAAGAAGACGTGATGATTAAATGTGATGTGGGATCTGGATGGGGTCATGGGATAGAAAGGACACGAAGGAAAAACCAAGGGCATCTGAATACAGTATGGATGCTCATTAATGATAATGTATCAATATGGGTCCATTAGTCGAGACAGATTTTCCTGCGAGTGCAGCCTGGCTTCCGATGGTGACATGATCGGGGCCAGGGGTGGGGGGCGGTCCTGGCTGAGCTCAGACCCTCCACCTGCCCCTGGGTCCCTCCCTGTGACAGCTGATTCGGTGTGCCGGCTTGGCCAGGACAGGGTGTCCAGTTGTTCGTTCCCAACACCCGCCTGGAGGTTGCTGCAAAGCCATTTTGTAGATGGCATTAGTGACTCCTGTTGGTCGACTTTACATCCAGGAGTTTGCCCTCAGGAGGGTGGCTGGCCTTAAAAGCAAAGGCCTGAGGTTTCCAGGAAGAAGGAATTCTCCCCGGAAGAGCCTCCGCCCTCTGCTCCTCCCTGAATTCCAGCCTGACAGCACTGGTCTGGGAATTTCTAGCCTCTGACCTGCCCCCCAGAAGGCAGCCTTGCCAGCCCTCACGATCCTGGGAGCCAAGTCCTATAATCAGCTCTTTCCACGCACAGCCTCTTTCTCCACCCCTGGCCCCGCTCTCTGACGAGCTCTCACGGATGCGCTCCCCGTCCTTACTTTTCTCTTCTCAGTGTGTGCTGGCTTTGGAGGCGGCTTCCTAAACGCAAAGGGGGCCTAGCATTAGGGGAGGGGAGGACAGAGCCCACGGGCCTCAGGGCTCGACCCCAGGGGGGCTTGCTGAGGACGAGAGAGCTGCCTCCAGCGGGAGCTCCCGGTGAATTCCTTGTGCTTCTCTCTTGGATTCACACTGAGCCTGGCCCTATTACAATTTAAGTTCTGTGTTCCATTTTTCCATTCCCAGAAAGCCACACATAGACTTGGTGGAAGTTGGAGCAGCCTCCATGGATCCTGAGGGTACTGAAGATATCCCAGCCCCACTTCAGGCCCCTCATGAACAAACTGGCCCCTGTGGGGCCTACCTGGGGGCCTGCTTGAGTCCATGTCCCACCTCTTGGTCTCTAAGCTACGAAGCTCTCCTGCAAGAAGGGGCAGGGGTGGGAGGCTGGGGTCGTCAGCCTTCCTCCTCTCCCCCACCCCCATCTCTCCACCTCTCCATCTCTCTCCCTCCCCTTCCCTCCTTTTCCTTGCCCCCCGCCATCCCCCCAGCTCTGGCTGGAGACCTCTGGAAGTTTCCAGCCCAGTAGGGGAGACAGAGCACAGTCAAAGAATTCAAAATTGCAAATGAAAGCAAACATTCCCAAGGGAACCAGAAAGTTCTCTGGGGTTGGTGGACGGGGGAGCAGGTAAGGCTTCTCAGGGGGAATTGATGCTTGGCCTGTTTTAACCAGGAAGGAAGATTGTGCTAGATCTAGGGAGGTAGGGGAGGTGGCGCCTCCAGGCTGTGGTGGGAGAAAGCGCTGCTCCTGGGGAGAGTGCAGCGTGGCATGGGGGTGCGGGGGCGGCTTAGGGGAAAGGCCGGGCCTCCGGGCCTCCTCCCAGCCAGGGACACTTGGTCCCAGACCCTCCTGGGCCAGCAGAGCTTGATCCCGCTGGCTCCGGAGCCTGGACCTGGCCTTCCTGCTCCTTGGCGACTGTCTCTACAGTTTGAAGGACACCCAGAACCCTCTCTTGGCAGAAGGAGATCCAGGGAAGCCCCCATCTGCCCAAAAATATCTCCTCCATGCTCCCCCAAAATTCTTCACTTTCTCAAAAGGCAGGATGTTGTCGTAATCTGAGGTGAATTTGACCAGTGGCCACCCACGGAAAAAGAAAAAGGTGCCAGGCCCAGGCCTTTGCAGCCTCCTGCGAACTGGAGCCACCTGTGGCCTGTTCCTTCACACCTGCCTGTGATGTCTGCACTGGGGCAAGTGGCCCTAGCCACCAGGTGGGAGGAGGGCACAGCCAGCAGGGGCTGGAGGGGCTGTTTGGGTGCCGCAGGCAGCCTGAGGTCTGGGGTGGGATGGGGTGGTGGATGAAAGGGCACTCCCTGCTTAGCTTTTCCGCAGACCAGCCTCCTGGGCAGAGTCCTAGAAAGGGCTGGGAAGAGGCCGAGAAGCACATGGTGCCCCCAGCACAACGACCTTGTCACTGCGGCCAGTCACTGCTCATTCCTGCTAAGTCCTGCCCAGTCTGCAAAGATGCATGTGCACCTCCTGCCACGGCCCTATTCTGGGCCCCGGGGACACAGGGGACACAAGACAGCTCTGAGCCTGCCCTCGTGGAGTTTACAGCCCATGCCTGAGATAGGCCCTGCCTGCAGAATAGCAGAGGAGTGACCGGGTAAATCAGGCAAGTCTTCCTGGAAGAGGTGGCCTCTAAGTGGAAACTTGAAGGATAAGAAAGAGGTAGCCAGGTGACAAGGCAGAAAGAAAGTGTGCCCATGAGGTGGGGGCAGCACATGGGAAGGCCCAGAGGAGAGGCCTGAGGGCCCCTGGGAAGCCTGCAGTGTTGTATGGAGGTGGGAGGATAGGAGAGATGAGGCTGAAGGCACGGGCGGGGCCGACCCTGCAGCTCCCCTCTCTCCTCTTGGATTTTACCCAGGGCAGGGAAGAGCCACTGAAGTGACACACTGTCCAGGTCGCCTTGGGGAAGGTTCCTTCTTAAGCATGTCACTGGAGGCTAGGCGGAGGCGGGGAGGCTAAGCTGATGGCACCTGGACCAGGGAGGCTTCCGGGGCTGGCCAGGGCTGCGTGGGGTGAGGAGGCCGTGGATGGGGCCTAGGCAGGAAAAAGCTGGGGAAGGAGCTCTTTAGGGAGCGATGAGTTTGGGGTCCCCTCTCTGGGCCTCGGCACACCATTTGTGAAACCAGGGAGCTGATGGACTACGGGCCGAGTCCCCTCCTTGCTCAGAAGCCCCTGAAATGGTGTGGACGTGTGCCCTGCAGCCCCGAGGAGGGCTCAACCCCCTCACCTGCCCTCTGCCCAGACTCCGGGGCCCACACGTGTGAAGCACGGTCCTTGCCCTTTCACTCCGGTGGAACGTGTAGCTGGCCTCACCTGCAGCCCACGCCCACACCCACAGAGTGCTCTTTCTGCAGGGGTGACTCACCAGAGTTAATGCCCATTTGCTTTTTACTATAAGTTATGCCTCACACAATTGCCTCCTTCTGGGCGGACGCCGGCTCCCCGGGAAGGGCTGGCGCAGGCCCCTTGGTCACTCAGGCCGTGGAAGCGCCGAGTCATTGCTTCCCCCACTGGCTGGCTGGCAGCAGCCCACCTGGGCCGCCAGGCAGGTGGCTTCTCGGAGGCGACTTCACCATCCGCCAGTGGGAGCCGCTCCCCTGGGCCCCAGACGAGGGGGAGGGGAGGCAGCAGAGAGACCATGTCTCCATGGAAGACTGGGATGTTGAAAGTAAAAAAAAACAAACAAACCCCAAAATACACTTTTAAAGAGGGAAGGGTTCTCCCTTCCTCCTGCCAAATGTCTGAGTATACTTGCTGTAGTGCGGGACCCTGGTGGTATAAAAGCCAGCAAAAATAGACGGCACCCTCAGGGTGCGTGCCGGGTGGGGAGGGCTCCTGGAACAAGCACTGAGGCACGTAGCCTTGCCCTGGGGAAGTGGTGCAGCTAAGAGCTGTGGATGAGGAGGACGGACCAGGCGGAGGGGTGGGGAGAATGTGCTGCGGGTCTGGGAAGCAGGTGGGACCCGAGGAAGGCCAGGTGACTCGAGGGCAAAGTGGTGAGCAGGCTTTGTGGGTCTCTAAGAACTAGGTTTTCTGGCCTCAGAGCAAGGGGAAGCCAGTGACGTCTAGGACATTATCTCCCAGAGAAAAATCAGATTATCATCTCACAGATGAGGCAACAGAGTCCAGAGAGGGCAGGGACGTGACCACATTCACCCAGACAAGCCCTCCTGTGCCTGCCCTGGGGGAGTCAGAGAAAGGACGGGCCCGCAGACCCAGGGGCCTGACTCCACTCCGGGGACGCCTGGCGAGCACACGCAGAGATTGCCAGGACGTGAAGCGGAGCGGCGAGGGCAGGGAGACAAGAGGCTGCAGCCATCTTTCCTTTCACAAGTTCTTGAACCATGGTCTGCTTTTAAAGCATCCAACACATAGAAACCCGGATTGTGAATCATCAACCCTCATTTCCCCACAACAGAATAAACCAATTTGTAAACCTCCAATGGATCTCACACATTTGCTTTTTTGTCTTTTTTTGTGTTTGTTTTCTTAATATCCGAAGCTCCAAAGAAACCAAAGTTTACATGAAAAGAAAAAAAAACCTAGCATACTAGATTGAAGCAGACGCGTGCTTATCTGTTTTCCAACAGGACTGAATTAAAAAACAAAGCCCACAAACAGAATTTCACGAAGCTCTGCTCACGACGCACCCTGCGCGTCTCAGGGCCTGGTATGAATCACCCCAGGCGCCTGCTCAGCCTGCCACCTCCGTCCTGCAGGCCCCCACCCCGGCCTGCAGCCCCCCTGGCAGCAGCACAGGGCCGGGCACACAGAAGGCCTGTGCTACCACCGCCAGTGACGGCCTCCTGCCTGGCACACGGCCTTTCGGCGACAGGGCTGGAAACCTGCAAGCAGAGCTCCCCTCAGCACCCCCAGTTTGCAGATGTGGAATCAGAGGCTCTGAGAGGTTGTGCAGCTGACCTGAAGCCCCTACCTTGCGTAGGGCTGGGCCTTGATCCCCCAACTCTGGCTCTGAAAACCAAAGGACACAAAAGGCATAGATTTGCTCTTTTCTGTCTCCCCAAACATTGCATTTATACAGAACAGTAGCACATGATTCTGTTCAGGTCGGGGGATCACAACCGGGGCTGATTTTGCCCCCCAGGGGACAGCTGGCAACGTCCAAGGACATTTTCGGTTGTCAGGACTTTGAGAGCAGTCACCTGCTGGGCGGAGGCCAGGGATGCGGCCCGACCCCCTACGATGCGCAGGACAGCCCCCACTGCAGAGGATTATTAGGTCCAAAATGCTAAGAGTTCCGTGGTTGAGGATCCCTGATTGAGGTAGTGTGTGCCTACCCACGTGCAGAGAAAGAACTAGGAAGATAAGCTCCGAGATGGCGACGTCTGTTTATCTCCTGGTGAAAGTATTTGGGAAATTCTTTCATTTTTCTTCCTTATGTTTTTCTGTACTGTTTGAACTTAAAAACAACAACAACAACAACAACAATGTGTATGCATCATTTTTATAATCAGAAAAAAAGCTATTTTCATTTTGTAAAAATAAAAAAGAGACTCAGGACTTATCAATTCTGATCCGGTTCTCTCACTAATGAGCTGTCAAGAACAGCTCTCCGGAAAATATGTCTATCTGGAAAGTGAGGAGAGCAATCCTTCTTGCATGATATTATAAGAACATAAAGCAACATTGTGCGGGGTGCCCCGTGCGCCAGAAGCAGAGGGGACCCAGCACGCCTCCTGTTCCCAGGGCATGTGGAGTCAGCGCCCACCGGTCGCAGAGTCCTCAGAAGTGTCAAGACCCGTCCCAGCACGGGGCCACGCAAGCTTGCTCAAGCCACACCGTGACATTCTGGGTGGAATGGCTCTCTGCTGGGGGGGTGCTTGGGCCCTGGAGGGTGCTCAGCAGCATGTCTGGCCTCTACCCACTCGAGGCCAATAGCACCCACACCCCAGCAGTCGTGACAACCAAAATGTCTCCAGACATGGACAAATGCCTCGTGGGCATCAGAAGCGTCGCCGGCTTGGACATGCCTGGTGTTTTAATGACAGGATTTCACGGAGCTGAGACAGGCCCCATCAGTGCCCGCGCCGGGCTGCCGCGTCGCTGCCTCTGAGTCACGGCCCGTGCTGTCCTTTTGCGGCTCCCCTCACACACAGCCCCCTCCCAGGCCTGACCTGGGAGGCCCCGCGTCCTCTGGACAAGTCCCACAAGACCGGCCCGAGGCCAGGCAGGCTTCCAGCCCGGAGCCGGGGCGGCAGGAGCCTGCAGGCGGCCCGGAGGCTGCCGCAGCCGCTCCGCCTTTTCGCGCTGGCACCAGAGTCAGAGCCAGGAGATCGGCTCCAAATGGAGGAAGACAACACCAGTTTGGGGAATTCAGTACCTCACCTCCTCTCTCTTTTTAAAAAAATTCCATAATTCATTGTGAGAACCCAGCCAGAGGGCGTGTGGCTCTAATTTAATTTTCTTTTCTTTTTTTTGTTTTTTTAACCTAAAGACTGAGCTGGGAGAGGCGTTTTCTTGAAATGGAGAAAAGGAGCAGCTGCTCTTCTGTGCTCATGTCCCTTGACCTTGACTTCCTGGCCGCAGGGGCAGGAACATGCTAAAGACATGCTAAAGACATGCTAAGGACATGCTAAAGACATGCTAAAGACATGCTAAGGCGCAGACTCACGGTCTTCCCTGTCCTTGGCAGCGCACAAGGACAAACATGTGGTTTATTCAGCGCAGAGAGGTTGATAATGGCAACAGACTGGAAACAACCCAGAGAGCCACCATGCAGGGCTGGTTAAACAAATGCCATCCGCCCCTTGCAGTGGACCCACCAGGTAGCTCTAGAAAGGAACCAGAAGGAAGGTCGAACAGTGAGAGCACACACGTTGTTGCATTGTTGAAGCAAGGTGCAGAGCCGTGTTTACACGCACTGCCACCTGTGTTCACGAAAAGAGGAGCAAATACACACAGACGCCTCAGCTTGGCTATGCCTAGAGCGTGAAGACGAGGGAGAGGAGGCTAGGAGGCCCCACTGCCTGCTCTTCTGTGCATTTTTATTTTTGTACCAGAAATAAATGCTCAGAAACACATACATAAACCTTTTTAAAGCCATACACACTCCCCGTGCTACTTTGTTATGAGAAACACGTCATGGGAGAGGGATGATGGAATCATATGAAAGAACCTCAAGCATGTGGCCTTACAGAAATCTGTGCCCCCTTCAGATCTCAGAATTTTTCATTTCACAGCTGTTTTCTAAGGATCCTTTCCTTTTCTAGTATTCAGTGATATTTTGGTGTCTTCCAAGTTCCCAGCCAGCTGTCAACACCCTCTAGTTGTTGGCCAAAATTTATTCCAAAGCTCTTCTCCTCATAGCCCCCTGTTTCCCAGTGGTGATGATTTTGGTTGATAAATAAGCATGCATTTATTCTTATGAGTATTTCCTATTTGTGGCAAGTGATACAGATTTTCCCATTCCCTACGGTAAAATTTCTTTTTCAAATCATTTGTTTAAACAAAGAAAGAGCAAAACAGTATTAAGGAAATAATAGTGCCCACTGAGCCTGCAGATCCGTAAAAATCTCAGAGGGGCCACCCTGGGCTGAAATCTGGGACGCACAGCTCCTTGCACGTCCTCTCCTCTTCCCCAGCATGCCTTTAGGTCTGTGCCACTTGTTTTTGCATCACCTGGCGTCTTGCTCTCCCTGACTCAATGTACTCAAGAAAAGAGGAAAAACCAGGTGTTGGCAGCGAGCTGTCAATTGCTCTGCTGCGCGGTGAGTCCAGAAGTCCTGTTTCAGGCAATCACGTGGGTGGGGAGACAGTCTCTCCAAAGCATGTCATGCCCCTTTGGTTGATCTGTCCACCTCTGTGCAGCCAGCATGACCTTTGCTTTCTGTTCCATTTTAGAACTCACTTTCCGTTCCATTTAAGAAGTATTGTCCATCCTGTGATGTCAATTATGCCTTAAGTGCTACCAATCCTGATCTAGCAAAGGAAGCCTTAATGAGCTTGAGGTTTGGCTGGATCACCACTTGCCTGCAGCCCATTCTCAGGGCTATTCAGACAACTAGTGCCCGAGAAGGCTCCCAGGACGATGCAGCCCTTCAGAAGGTCTAAGTTCCAAGAGCTGGCAAGCAGATGAGCTGGTGACGCTGCGTTATGAGACACTTAAATGCAAGTGATGTCCAAGTTCAACTGCAGAAATACACCGGGGGGAAGGGCCTTCTGGTGGAGAAGAGCACAGTGGTTTTTCCCAACTGGGGCAGAGAGAACTCCCGCCGAGCTGGCTGAGCACGAGACGGGTGGTCACCGCTGCACAGAGGCAGCCCATCAAGGCCCTGGCTCTCTCGTTCGCCTTCTAAACCCCCAAAGTGCCTGTTTGTTGAGAGCCGGTTTCAGCAGGGTCTCCCTTGCGTGAGAGCTCTTTACTGCCACCACTTTTGTTCCTTTTTCCTGCTAAGAAGCCCAGTTACTTCTCCCTTTCAACTTTCCTTGAGGCTGTGGACCTTGCACCTGAGAAAGGGAAGCACCTGGGGAACTAGAGTCTCCAACTGGTCTGAGGACATGTTTCTGCAAGACCAAGAGTCTGCCATCTTCTCGAGGTTTGGGGACAATACTGAAAATGGTGCTGGAGATCACTAGTGGTGGAACAGACTTTGCTACATCTTTCTTACGGACAATAAAAAATAACCCAAACAGACTGACACGGCTCGCACGCTGACTTCACTGAGATTGTGCAGCTGTCATCGCATTTGCTCTTAGGAGGAAAGTGCTGGTGGGATCCCTATTGACAGGTGGTCAAGCAGAGGCCCCGAGAAGTTGGGTGATTGCCCAAGCTCCCACAGACAGAGAGCGTTAGAGGTGGGAGTCAAATCCAGGCTGGGTGCCCCACCGGGGCAGGACGGGGAGAGGGCCCAAACCATGCCAGGGACAGACACCAGTGAGAGCGGGAAAGCCAGGATACCACAGGGGATTCGCCCACAGTGTCCGCCGAAGGCCCAGCATCAAGCGGGATCCCAGAGCTCACTGCACGACAACCACCAGCTCTCAGTGAAGGACACAGGCTTGCCCACACCACACGGGTGGTCCTCCAACATCCCTTCAGTTCCTTCAGGGGACAGGGCACGCTTCGTGGGGACGAAACTGGGAGGACAAGCTCCTGGCCGAGCTCCAGCCCAAGCTGGCACATACCTCTCGGCCCAACGAAAGCATCCAGGGAGGGGTCTCAGCCTCACATCAGGTGACCTTGAAGTTTGCCTCTTTCTCCATCTTTTCTTTTCATTTTTCTTTTTAGAAACTTTATTGTGGCAACAAATCTGTAACATAAAATTTGTTATTTTAACTATTTTATGTGTACAATTCACTGGCATTAATCCCATTCACAGTGTTGTGCAACCACCACCGTCACCCATTACCAGAACTTCTTCGTCACCCCAAAAAGAAACTCTGTAGCCTTTAAAAAATAACTCCCAATTCTCCCTGCCACCCATCCCTGGTAGCCTGTAATCTGTCTATGAATTTGCTTATTCTAGATATATCTATAAGCAAGATCATCAAATATTTGCCTTTTTGTGTCTGGCTTATTTCACTGAACATGATGCCTTTCCACGCTGTAGCAAGTACCAGAACTTCCTTGCCTTTGTGTCTGAATGATATTCCATGGCACGTGTGGGCCACATTTTGCTTATCCGTTTGTCTGTCGGATGCTGGGGCTGTTTCCAGCTCTAGGCCTAGTGAATAAAGCTGCTGTGGACATTGGTGTGCAAGTTTCTGTTCAAGCCCTTGTTTTCAATTCTTGTGGATATACACCTAGGAGTAGAACTGCCAGGTCAAATGGTAATTCTATGTTTAACTTTTTGAAGAACCAACAAACCGTTTTCCATAATGGCTTCACTGTTTCACATTCCCACCAGCAATGCACAAGGGTTCCGATTTCTTTACATCCGCACCAACACTTATTTTCCATTTTTAAAATTGTAGCCATCCTGATGGATGTGAAATGGTAGCTCAGGGTGGTTTTGGTTTGCATTTCCCTAATGACTAATGACGTTGATCATTTTTTCATGTGCTTGTTGGCCATTTATATATCCTCTTTGGAGAAATGTCTATTCAAGTCCTTTGCCCAATTTTTTTTAACTTTATTTTGTACATCTAATAATTGAAAATATAAACAATTAAAAACTAAAAAGTAAACACAGATGAATAAATACATACATTTCTCAATTAAATGTACTGGATACATATAAATATTTTTTTGAATCAAACAATATGTCACACAATATATTTGGTTCATAGTAACGCATTCATACAGTATTTGTCCTTTTGTGTCTGGCTTGCTTCACTCAACATAATGTCCTCCAGGTTCATCCATGTTGTCATATGCTTTACGACTTCATTTCTTCTTACAGCTGCATAATATTCCATCATGTGAATAGACCACAGTTTGTTTATCCATTCATCTGTTGATGGACACCTGGGTTGTTTCCAACTTTTGGCAAT
>JAQZBX010016338.1:0-36572 GCA_029593785.1 Cabassous unicinctus | reverse complement strand
TGTGAGAAACAATTAAGTTGAAGTGGCAAAGGACTATCTGCATCATCACTCAAGAGGGCACCCGGGAGGGGGTGAAAGTCTATTTTAAAGGGAGAAGAGGGTGCATTCACTCACACTCCTGTAAACTCTAAATAGGAATTCCAAAGCCTCTTGCAAGTACAAGATCAGGAAAAGAAGCAGGCTCTGTGGTTTCCTGCAGGCTCAGATAAGACAGAGAGGATCCTGCACTGCACATTTGTCTCAGGTCAATCTTCTTGATAGGAAGGCTAAACTCTGAAATAGACCACCAGCCAAAGCAGAGCCAATTTGCAAAGACTGTGAAAGGTGTGTTTTGCTTTGCTTTGTTTGTTTTGATTATCTCCTGGCATTCAAGAAAATCTGTTATATCACTAGCTGTATTAAAACGTAAGAACCCCAAAGCTCATGGACTAAATCCCAGAGCTAAACTTAAAAATAATAAAAAGCACAGGGTGCAACAAAATATTGCAAAACAAACAAAGAAACAGGATATGATATATATCCCATCCAAAGGAACAAGATATAAATCCAGAAAACATCAATGAAGAGAACCAGACAATAGATTTACCAGAGATTTTTTAAAAAAAGATCCTCAATGTGCTCAAAGAGAATAAAGAAAAACATTGAGAAATAACTAAAAGATATGAGGAAAATAATAATCAATATGGGAATCTCTTTGAGATTCTTAATAGGAACCAAAAGAAATACTGGAGTGGAAGAACACAATAACTGAAATGAAAAATACCCCAGATGGTTTCCACAACAGATTGGAGGTGGCAGAAGAAAGAATCAGAGATTTTGAAGACAAGAAAATTGAAATGATTCATGCTGAGGAGCAAAAACAAACAAACAAAAAAAAGAAGTGGATGTGGTTCAAACGACTGAGCTCCTGCCTATCACATGGGAAGTCCCAGGTTTGGTTCCTGGTGCCTCCTGGAGAAGACAAGGAAGACAGTGAGCTGGTGTGATGGGCAGGCACAGCAAGCTGAGACAACAAGATGATGCAACAAGGAGACACGAAGAGGAAAGACAATGAGAGATACAACAAAGCAGAAAGTTGAGGTGGCTCAAGCGATTGAGCACTCTCTCCCACATGGGAGGTCCCACGTTTGGTTCCCAGTGCCTCCTAAAGAGAAGATGAGCAGACAGAGAGAGCACACAATGAATGGACACAGCGAGCACAAAACAACGAAGGGGTGGTGGTGATAAATAAACAAAAAAATAAATCTTTAAAAACAAAACAAAACAAACAGAGCCCAAGAGAGCTATGGGACAACATTAAGGATACTAATTCATGCACTATGGGAGTTGCAGAAGAAAGAGAGAGAGGGGTAAAAGGAAATTCAAAGAAATAATGGCAGAAAATTTCCCAAATTTAACAAAAGACATGAACATACACAATGAAAAGGCCCCATGAATCCTAAACAGGATAAACTAAAAGAGAACCATTCACAGACACATACTAATCAAATTGTCCAATGCCAAGGACAAGGAGAGTTCTGTAAGCTGCAAGAGAAAAGCAACAAGTTATGTACAAGGAAATTCCAATAAGATTAAATGCCAATTTCTCATCAGAAACCATGAAGACAAGCAGGTAGTGGTAGGAAATATTTAAAGTGCTGGAAGAAAACAATTGTGAACCAAGAATTTTCTATCTGATAAGACCCTCTTTCAAAAATGAGGGAAAGATTAAGACACCCCCAGATAAAAAAAAGCAGAAGGAGTTTGTCATCACTAAACCTGCTAAATGAAGTTCTTCAGACTAAAATGAAAGAACACTAGATAGTGGATCAAAGAGGCATTAAGAAATAAAAACCTCCAGTAAAAGTAACCGTATGGGTAATTATAAATATTGATAATATTGTATTGTAATTTGGGGTATGTAACTCTACATCTTATTGACAACAAGTGCTAAAATGCAAGTGGATAAAAAGTGATGATGAATTTATGGTTTTTGACATATAATGTACAAGGATATAATTTGTAACAAATACAAAAAATGTGGGAGGACAGAGGTGTATATTAACAGTGTATATGCATGCTATTGAAAATAAGTTGGTATCAAATCAAATATAATTGTTATAGATTTAGGATGTTAAATTTTAACCCCATGATAAACACAGAGAAAATACATGAAAAGTATATTCAGAAAGAAATGAGAAGGGACTCAAAACAGTACAGTAGAAAAAATTAAATAAATATGAAAGCAGACATCAATGGAAGAAATGTGGGTCAAAAAGATATGATGTAAAAAGACAAAATAGCAAAATGGCAGAAGAAAGCACTGCATTAAAAATAGTTATTTTAAATATAAATGGATTAAACTCTACAGTCAAAAGGCAAAGATTGGCAGAATGGATAAAAAAGCATGACACAGCCACATGATGTTCACAAGACACTTACCTTTTGAAACACAGAAGTGTTTAATTTTGAGGAAGTTCCATTTAGCTATTTTTTTCTTTCATTGCTTGTGCTTTGGGTGTAAGGTCCAAGAACCCACCACCTACCACAAAATCTTAAAGATGTTTCCCTACATCTTCTTCTAGGAGTTTTATGGTTCTAGTTTTTAAATTTAGGTTCTTGATCCATTTTGAGTTAATTTTTGCATAAGGTGTGTAATTGGGGTCCTCTTTCTTTCTTTCTTTCTTTCTTTTTTTTTAGGAGGTACCAGGAATTGAACCCAGGACCTTGTACATGTGAAGCATGCACTCAACCACAGAGCTACTCATGCTCCACCCTCTTTCTTTCTTTCAGATAAGGATATCCAGTTTTCCCAGCACCATTTGTTGATAGGCTGTTCTGACCTAGCTGGGTGGGTTCATCAGCCTTGTAAAAAATCACTTGACTATAGGTGTGAGGATCTATTTCCGAACTCTCAATTTGATTCCATTGGTCAATCTGTCTATCCTTATGCAAGTACCATGCTGTTTTTTACCACTGTATCTAAATAATGTGCTTTAAAATCAGGAGGTGAGAGTTTTCCAACTTCATTCTTTTTTTTAAAGCTAGTTTTGGCTATTCAGGGGCCAATACATTCCAGATAAATCTGATAACTGAGTTTTCCAATTCTAAAAAGAAATTGTTGGAATTTTTATCAGGATTGCATTAAATCTATGCACCAGTTTGAATAGTATTTACATCATAATGACATTTAGTCTTCCAACCCATGAACACGGAATGTCCTTCTATTTATTTAGATCATCTTTGGTTTCTTTTAGCAATGTTTTGTACTTTTCTGAATACAGGTCCTTTATGTCCTTGGTTAAGTTTATTCTTAAATATTTGATTCTTTTAGTTGCTATTGTAAAAGGAATTTTTTCTGAATTCCTCCACAGATTTCTCATTAGCAGTATCTAGAAATGCTATTGATTTTTGCATATTAATCTTGTATCCCACCACTTTGCTGAAATGTTTATAAGTTCTATAATTTTGTTGTGGATTTTACAGGATATTCTAAGTATAGGAATATATCATCAGCAAAAAATGAAAACTTTACTTCTTCCTTTCCCATTTGAGTACCTTTTATTTCTTTTTCTTGCCTAGTTGCTCTAGTTAAAACTACTATTACCATATTTAATAACAGTGGAGACAGTGGACATCCTTGTCTTGTTCCTGATCTCAGCAGGAAAGCTTTCAGTCTTTCATCATTGAGTACAACATTAGCTGTAGCTTTTTTTATATCTGCACTTTATCATATTGAGAAAGTTTCCTTCTATTCCTAACTTTTAAAGGTCTTTATCAAGAAAGAATGTTGTATTTTGTCAAATGCCTTTTCTGCATCTATTGAAATGATCATGTGATTTTTTTTTTTCTTCTTAATGTGGAATATTACACTGATTTATTTTCTTATGTTGAACCACCCTTGTATACCTGGTACAAAACCCACTTGATCCTGCTGTATAATTTTTAATGTGTTTTTGGATTTGGTTAGCAAGTATTTTGTGGAGGATTTTTGCTTCTATCTTCATTAAAGAAATCGGTCTATAATTTTCTTTTTTTTGCAATATCTTTATTTGGCTTTGGTATTAGGGTGATGTTGGCTTCATAGAATGAGTTTGGTAGCATTCCTTCCCGTTCAACTTTTTCAGAAGAGTTTGAGCAAGATTGGTATATAGGTATTCTTTGAATGATTGGCAGAATTCACGTGTGACAGCATCTGGTCCTGGACTTTTCATTTGGGGGAGGTTTTTGATGACTGTTTCAATTTCTGTGATTGGTTTGTTGAGCTCTTCTATTTCTTCTAGGATCAGTATGGCTTGTTTGTGTGTTTCCAGAAATTTGTCTATTTCATCAATGTTGTCTAGTTTGCTGGCATATAGTTGTTCATAGCATCCTCTTATGATCTCTTTTGTTTTTGCTGGATAATGTCACTCTTCTCACTTCTAATTTTATTTATTTGCATCTTGCATCTTTTTTTCCTTTGTTAATCTAGCTAAGGATTTGTGGATTTTGTTTATATTCCTTTTTTTAAAAAAGATTTATTTTATTTATTTTATTTCTCCACCCTCCCCCCAGTTGTTTGTACTTGCTGTCTTCTCTCTGTTGCTCTTTTTTAGGAGGCACCAGGAGCCGAACCGGGACCTCCCATGTGGGAAGGAGGCACCCAATCACTTGAGCCACCTCTGCTCCCTGCTTGTTATGTCTCCTGGCTCTGTCTCTTCATTGTGTCATTTCGCTGCATCATCTTGTTGTGTCAGCTCACTGTGCCAGCCTGTCGCATCAGCTCGCTGTCTTGCTCGTCTTCTTTAGGAGGTACCAGGAAACGAACCCGGGTGTATTAGTCAGCCAAATGGGTGCTGATGCAAAATACCAGAAAATCAGTTGGTCTTTATAAAGGGTATTTATTTGGGGTAGAAGTCCACAGTTACCAGGCCATAAAGCATAAGTTTCTTCCCTCACCAAAGTCCATTGCCATGTGTTGGAGCAAGACAGCTGCCGACGTTTGCCAGGGTTCAGGCTTCTTGGGTTCCTCTCTTTCCGGGGCTGTTTCTCTCTGGGTTTAGCTCCTCTGTTTCCTCCACAAGGTCAGCTGTAGACTATGAGGCTCTCTAGGCTTTGCTTTTCTCCACAAGGCCAGCTGTGAACTCTCAGGCGAATGGCTCATCTCTATCCCGGGGCCTTCTCTCCCTCCTCACGACCAAGCTCTCTTACTTCCTGGGGCTCCAGCTCAAGACTCCAACATCAAAACTTCTCCAACACTGTCCTTTGCTATGTCTTTTATATTTGATTCCCCCCCCCCACCAAGGGGTGGGGCTCAATGCCCTACTGACGTGGCCCAGTTAATGCCCTAATCATAACTTAATTATGCCCAGATTAACAGAGCAGTTTACAAGCATAATCCAATATATATTTTTGGAATTCATAATTACATCAAACTGCCAAAGGGCTACACCGGGACCTCCCAGGTGGTAGGTGGGCACCCAACTGCTTGAGACACATCCATTTCCCAATTTTGTTTATATTCTTGAAGAACCAACTTTTAGTTCTGTTGATGTTCTCTAATGATTTTTTTATTCTCCATTTCATTTATTTCTGCTCTAATCTTTATTATTTCTTTCCTTCTGCTTGCTTTAGGATTGGTTTGCTGTTCTTTTTCTGCATCCTCCAGTGTGCATTTATGTATTTGATTTTAGCTCTTTCTTCTTTTTTAATGTAGGCATTGAGGGCTAAATATGTCCCCCTCAGCATTGCCTTCACTGTATCCCCTAAGTTTTGATATATTGTGTTCTCATTTTCATTCATCTGGAGATATTTACTGATTTCTTTTGCAATTTCTTCTTTCACCCACTGATTATTTAAGAGTATAATGTTTAATCTCCATCTATTTATAAATTTTCCCTTTTTTTGCCTGTCATTGATTTCCAGCTTTATTCCATTAAGATCATAAATTTTGTTAAGAAAGTGAAAAGGCAGCCTACTTAATGGGAGAAAATCTTCAGAAACCACATATCTGACAAGGGTTTGATTTCCATGTTATATAAAGAGAGCAAGCAACTCAATGACAAAAAGACAAGCAACCCAATTTAAAAATGGGCAAAAGAACTGAATAGACATTTTTCCAAAGAGGAAATACAAATGACAAAAAGGCACATGAAAAGATGTTCATCACTAGCTATTAGGGAAATGCAGATCAAAACTACAATGAGATATCATTTTATGCCTTACAGAATGGCCACTATTGAAAAAAAAAAAAAAACAGAAAACTATAAGTGCTGGAGATGATGTGGAGAAATAGGAACACTCCTTCACTGTTGGTGGGAGTGTAAAAGGGTATAGAGTCTGTGGTAGATGATTTGGCGGTTCTTCAGGAAACTAAATATAGAACTGCCATATGATCCTGCAAAACTGCTACTAGGAATATATTCCAAAAAACTGAAAGCAAGGACATGAATAGATATTTGCACACTGATGTTCATAGTGGCATTATTCACAATTGCTAAAAGACAGAAGCAACCTAAGTGCCCATCATCTGATGAATGGATAAACAAAATGTGGTATATCCATACGATGGAATACTATTCAGAAGAAATCAACTGGGGAAGCACATGACAACATGGGTGAATCTTGAGGATATTATGTTGCATGAAATAAGCCAGACACAAAAGGATGAATATTGTATGGTCTCACTGATATGAACTAAACAGCATGAGTAAATTTATGGAGTTAAACTACAGAGTATATGTTAGTGGGAGTCAAAATGTGTGTTGAGAAGAGGGAGCCAATCTTGAATGTAAATAAATGTGTATATACATGTATATATGTAAATATGTGGTAATGAGTATAACAAACACTGCTGATTTATAAATGTGATTGTGACTGAAAGGGGTAGTCTAGGGAGGTTAATATTAATTGAAAGACAGGATAATCTAGCGACTGTATTGCATACTGATTTTTGGTGGTAGATGAAGATTGTGGTTAATAATATAAATACAGGAATGTTTTACTACAAGGTGTTAAGAATATGGTGGATGTGACCCTACAATCCCACTACTGGCTATATACCCAGAACTGCCAGCAGTGACATAAACCGACATCTGCACACCTATGCTCATAGCAGCATTATTCACAATTGCCAAAAGTTGGAAACAACCCAGGTGTTAATCAACCAATGAATGAACAAACAAACTGTGGTGTATTCATATGATAGAATATTATGCAGCCGTAAGAAGAAATGAAGTTGTAAAGTACACGACAGCATGGATGAAACTGGAGGACATTATGTTGAGTGAAGCAAGCCAGACACAAAAGGAAAAATACTGTATGATTGTGCTACTATGAACTAAATATATTGTGTGACATGTTATATGATTCCATTTATATAAAATGTAAATATAAATCAATTTATAAATATGAAATTAGATTAGTGGTTATGTAGGGCTAAGGAAGGTATGCTAAGGGGTGTGGAGTTTTTCTTTTTGGAGTAATGAAATGGTTCTAAATTTTTTTGTGGTGATGAATGCACAACATTGTGATTATACTAAAAGCCATTGATTGTACACTTTGGATAGATAGTATGGTATGTGAATATATCTCAATAAAACTGCTAAATAAATAAATAAATGTGCAAGAATAGCAAGAAATAGCAGCTATGTACAGCAGGGGAAACAGAGAGAGATTGAGAGGTGAAGAATTTTCTTGTTTGTCTGTTTTTTGTTTATTATAATTATTATTATTGAAATAATGAAAATGTTCTAATAATGATTAAAGTGATAAATGTACAGCTACGTGATTATACCAAATACCATTGATAGTATACTTTGGATGAATTGTATGCTTTATTAATATGTACCAATAAAAATGATTTGTTTAAAAAAGAAAAGAATATGGTTGGACATGGGAAAAATACAACTAATGTAACTTATAGACTATAGTTAACAGTAATATTGTAATTTTTGTAGCAAAGGCAAAGAAGGTACTATACCAATGCTAAAGGTTAAAAAAGAATATGGGGCTTATTTTAGTGAGATATGAATATGATTAAGCATTTGTTTTCTTCATTTCCTTCATTAACAAGGAAACTTTGGTCATGTCATTTAACCAATCTCTGCTATTTATGTATCTTTCTGAATACTGGAGAAACAACTGAATTTGTTTTTAGGATTACTGAGATAAATGTGCTTGGAAAGAATTTGTTAGAGTAATGCTTCTATAATTTTTTAAGCTGCCTTTTGACTTTTATTTTATTTTGTGAAGTTGAAATGAAGTTTACTTTAAAAAAAAAAAAAAAGAGACTCACCCTAAATTCAAACATGGAAATAGGTTGGAAGTGAAAGGATAGAAAAAATATGCCATGCAAGTAGTAACCAAAAGAGAGATGTAGATATATTAGCATCAGATAAAATAGACTTTAAGTTCACTGGAACTTAAAGAACTGGAAAATTCACAAATACATGGAAATTAAACTACATACGCTTAAAAAATCAATGGGTCAAAGAAGAAACCACAGGGGAAACTAGGAAATATCCTGAGAAAAATGAAAATGAAATTACAACATTAAAAAACTTTTGGGATGCAGCAAAGGCGGTGTTGAGAGGGAATTTATAGTTCAAAATGTGTACAGCAAATATGAAGAAAGATCTCAAATCAGAGACCTAACCTCACAATTGGAGGATTTAGAAAAAGAACAAACTAAACCCAAAGTGAACAGGAGGAAATAACAAGGATTAAAGTGGAGATAAATGAAAAAGAGAATAAAGAAACAATAGAGAGAATCTATAAAACCAAAAGTTGTTCTTCTAAAAGATCAATAAAATCAACAAACCTTTAGTTAGACTAGGAAATAAAAGAGAGCTGATAAATATAAATAAAATCATAAATGAAAACAAATAAGACAACCTAACTGAAATGGACAAATTCCTAGAAATACACAAACTACCTACACTGAATAAAGAAGAAACAGAATATCTCAACAAACCAATATCTAGTAAAAAGATTGAACCAGTAATCAAAAACTTTCCAACAAAGAAAAGCCCAGGACCAAATGGTTTCAAAGGAGAATTTTACCAAACATTCCAAGAAGAAGTAACAACAATCCTGCTCAAATTATTTGAAAAATATTGAAGAGGAGAGAATATTCCCTAACTCATTTTTGAGGCCAACATCACCCTCATACCAAAGCCAGATAAAGATACCACAAGAAAAGAAAACTACAGACCAATATACCCTATGAATATAAACCCCAAAATCCTTGACAAAATACCAGCAAACCAAATCCAACAGCACATTAAAAGAATTACACAACATGATGAAGTGGCATTTATCAAAGAAATGGCAAGGGTGGCTCAACATAAGAAAATCAATTAATCTAATATACCACATTAACAGAAAAAAGGGAAAAAACACATGATCATCTCCACTGATACAGTGAAGACATTTGACAAAATCCTGCACCCCTTTTTGGAAAAAAAAAACACTTAGAAAATTAGGAAGAGAAGGAAACATCCTCAACATGATAAAGGGCATATATTTAAAAACCACCACTAATATCATATTCAATGGTGAAAAACTGAAAGCTTTTCCTCTAAGAACAGGAACTAGACAAGGATGCCCACTGTCACCATTATTATTCAACATTGTACTGGAACTTCTAGCTAGAGCAACTAGGCAAGAGAAAGAAATTAAATTATCTAAATTGGATAGGAATAAGTAAAACTTTCTCTATTTGGAGAGGACATGATCCTATATACAAAAAGAATCCTGAAAAATCCACAACAAAGCTATGAGAATAAACAAATTCAGCAAAGTGGCAAGTACAAGACCAACAGGCAAAAAAACAGTAGGGTTTAATAAACAATCTGAAGAAGAAAAAAAATTCCATTTACAATAGCAACTAAAGAATCCAATTATCTAGGAATAAATCTAACCAATGGTGTAAATTACTTGTGCACAGAAAACTTCAAAACATTGCTAAAAGAAATTCAAGACCTAAATAAATGGAAGGCCATTCTGTGTTCATAGATTAGAAGGCAAAATTTTGTTAAGATGTCAAATCTACCCAAAGCAATTTACAGATTCAATGCAATTCCAAGGAAAATCCCAACAACCTTCTTTGCAGAAATGGAAAATCCAATTATCAAATTTATATGGAATGGTAAAGGGCCCCAAATAGCCAAATCCATCTTGAAAAAGAAGAACAAAGTTGGAAAACTCATATTTCCTAATCTTAAAACTTATTATAAAGCCACAGTAACCAAACTAGGATGGTACTAGCTCAAGGACAGACATATAGACTAATGGAATCAAATTGAGAGTTCAGAAATCAACCCTTATGTCTATGGCCAATTGATTTTTTACAAGGGTGCCAAGTATACTCAGTTGATAAATAACAGTCTCTTCAACAAATGGTGCTTGGGAAACTGGATGTCCATATGTAAAAGAATGAAGATGGACCCCTACACTCACCATACAGAAAAATCAACTCAAAGTGGATCAAAAACCTATATATAAGAACTAGAACTAGAAATTATGGAGAAGCATCTTCAGGACCTTTTGTTAGCAACGGTTTCTTAGACTTTATACCCAAAGCACAAGAAACAAAAGAAAAAAATAGATAAATGGGACTTCAACAATATTTAAAACTTCTGTGCATCACAGCACTTCATCATGAAAGTAAAAAGACAACCTAAAGGGAAGAATAGGTGTAACATGGGGCATTTTGGGGACATTGGGATTGTTCTGCATGATATTGCAATGATGGATACAAGTTGTTATACATCAAAACTTATAAAAATGTGCAGTGCAAAGTATAAACCATATGTAAACTATAGACCATGATTAGTAGCAATGCTTCAATGTGTGTTCATCAATTGTAACAAATGTACCACACTAATGAAAGATGTTGTTAATGGGGGAAAGTATGGGAGGGGAAGGAGGTGTAACATTTTCAATGTAATATTTATGTAATCTAAAGCTTCTTTAAAAAAAAAGAAAAAAAAAAAAAAGAAAATCTATAGAATGGGAGAACATATTTGGAAACCACATATCTGATAAGGGCTAATATCCAGAATATATAAGATATCCTACAATTCAACAACAAAAAGACAAACAACCCAATTTTAAAAGGTCAAAAGACTTGAATAGACATTTCTCCAAAGAAGATATACAAGTGGCCAACAGGCACATGAAAAGGTGCTCGATATCATTAGCCACTAGAGAAATGCAAATCAAAACCGCAAGATAATATTTCACTCCCACTAGAATGGCTACTATTTTTTAAAAATGGAAAGTTATCAGTGTTGTAGAGGATGTGGAGAAACAGAAATAGTCATTCATTTTTGGTGGGAATGTAAAATGATCCAGCCTCTGTGGAAGACAGTTTGGCAGTTCCTCAGAAAGCTAAGAATAGAACTGCCATAAAACCTGGCAATCCCAATTTCTAGGTGTATACCCAAAAGAACTGAAAGCAGGGACTCGTATGATATTTGCATACCAGTGTTCCTAGTGGGATTATTCACAATTGCCAAAAGATCAATCAAAGAATGTGTAAATAAAATGTGATGTATACGATGCAATATTATTTTCATCATAAAAAGGAACACGTGACAACATGGATGAACCTTGAAGACATCATGTTGAGTCAAATAAGCCAGACACAAAAGGACAAATATTGCTTTATCTCACTGATATAAAATAATGAGAGAAAGTAAATTCATAGAGTCAGAAACTAGAATATAGTTTTCTAGGGCCTAGGGTCTGGGTAGGGAATGCTAAAATTGTAAAAAGATAATGCTTAAATTGTACAAAGCTTCTATTGAGGTTGACAGAGAGGTTTTGCTAATGGATGTGGTGATGGTAGAACAACATTGTGAACATAATTAACAGCACTGAATTATATATTTGAATGTGTTTAAAGGGGGAAATTTTAGGTTATATATGTGCTAATAGAATAAAAATTTAAAAATATAAACAAGACTGTACAGCACAGAGTACCCTAATGTAAACCATGGACTGTAGTTAATAGTATAATTATTAAAATGTTCATTGATCAATTGTATCAGATGGACCACACTAATGTAAAATGTTTATAACAGGGTTGTATATGGGAACTCTATTTTATGCATGATTTTTCTGTAAATCTCTGTCTTCTCTAGAAAAAGAAAAAAGTTCAATGAGCTATACATTTATGATTTGTATACTTTTATGAATATATTATTATTCAATAAAAAGTTACATTTAAAAATTAGTTTGTTCATTCATTGATACTAAAATACTAACTGTGATTATCTTTGGGTGGTGGAATTATGGATATTTTTATGTCTTTCTATATATTCCCCAATCTTCAACAATTAATGTATATTAGTTTTATTATTAAAAAGTGATATTTTAAAATAAATATTTCAGGATAGTTATAGGAATGGATATGAAAATATGCAAGACACGCCTTTCCAGAAGACTTGTGAATTAGGAAGGTGTTTGAAATAATAATGATAAAAATAACAACAACAACAAATTACAACCTTTTGAGAGCTTACAATGTGCCAGACACATTCATCTTAAGTATACTCTTCTCTGTAATGCACCACATCTTCCCACCTCTTTTATATAATATTTATCCTTACAACACCCTATGACATGGAAATTTTTGCCATTTTGCAAATGAGGAAACTGAACCTTAGAGTAGCTTTTTCAGGTTCTTAGAGGTAGGAAGTGGCAGAACCAGGAATTGAACTGACTTAGTTTGCTCCACAGGTTCATGCTTAAAAACTAGATTATGCTTACATTTCGTGCGTAAATAAAAACAGCCATGCTGATCATTTAAAGTACAATCTGAATATGTTTCTAATTCACTCCAGCCCATACCTCACCTGAAAGGATTTGATTGTTTCTGCCAACAGAGAATTGTTTTCATCTCCCAGCACTGTCACCTTCACCTCATCATCTGCCAGATTTAAGACGTGTAGGAATACCTCTTGGGAACCTGGCTGGGAAGGGACCATTCCCTTAGGACAGAGAACACATATCAGAATCATCATTGAATAACCCTTCAGATACAATGAGAATACATCTTTCAGTCCTGTCTCTGACAGACTAGCCTAGCTAGTCAAAAGGACACAGTTTTCTCCCTCTGAAAAGCATTTGGTTTAGAAAATTCTGAAGGCCGTGAGGAGAGAGAAATGCCAGCTCAAGGGAGCAAGCACCAATGCCATGTTGTTGTTGTTTTTTAACTAATCTGTATCCTCATACCTCATTCCCCAAATAGAAGCTATTCAATCTGCTTAAGGTATTTTGTTGAGTAGCTAGCAAGATACCATATAAGCTTTTCATCCCAAAGAGATGGCTAAATACCTTGTATATTATTGTTTAGGAATCTCCTAACAATATATTCTGAACCATTCTGATGGGAGGTGGCACTCATTTTGCATTGGAACTCTTATCCCTTTATCTACATAATTATCACAAATATCTATTAAGCACCTCCTATATAACAAGTACTGTACGAGTGCCAGGGAGTCAATATTGAACAAGACAGAAGAATGAACAAGACAGATATTATCCTGCTCTAATGGAATTTAAGATTTTTTGTACTCACATCTATTTTTATGTCTACTGCTGCTGCAACTGCAAATGCCAGACATGCTAGGAGCATACCAACAGCCATTTTCCTAAGTGATCTGAGAGGAAGGGAAGAGACAATTATATCTAAACTTTAGACTATAAAGGATAAAATCCAAACTCCTTAGCTTACCATCAAAAATCTTTCCTGATTTAGTCCCAATTACTTTTCAAAGTATTTCCAAGAACTCTCCTCAAATCCTTCTTTCTCCCTTTACTTGAGACATTCATCTTAAGTATACTCTTCTCTGTAATGCACCACATCTTCCCACCTCTACCTTAGCTTATGATGTTCTTTCTATCCATTATGTCATAATAACAAAAATAATAGTAATATAGCCCAGATTATTGAGCTTTTACCATATGCCAAGTTTTATACAAAAACTTTATATGCATTGCCTAATTTTTCTATTCTCAAAAGTCTTTCTTGACCCTGCCAGCAGAAAGGACTCCCTTCCTTTTCTAAAATTCCTTGGCATTTTTATCTTCTTAGGACATTTATTGTATTTTACTTTGTGTAATAGCTATGCATGCATAAGCTGTAACTGTCTTTACTAAACAGTAAACTCCTTGGTACTTAACTTAGTAATACCTGGTTAATGAAAGAGTAAATGACAAGAAGTCATTTGAATATAGTTAAGTGATCATCAAAAGGAAATTACTATTAAATCAGGAATGGGAGGAAGCTTGAAAACCTCCTGAGTCAAATTTTACAAAGATTAACACTTATATTTAGAGTGGGGAAAAAGCTGTAATTAGGAACAATTCTATCTCTGCTCCTTCCTTATCTCCTATTTGATTCATTGGGACAATGGGAGACTTAAAGGAATTAATTGTCATCAAAGGCTTTATACTTCTTTGAAGAGGCAGTATCACATCCTAATCTCACATACTTTTGACTTTCCATGAAGCTTAGGCCTACCACCTCAAGATCACTCAGGACTGCAATAAGAGCTTAAACTCTGTAAAATAAGAATTACTAAGATCTAGAGCCTATCCTCCAGTATGAATAGGTATTCAGCTTAACATGGACAGATTGGAACAGATAAATGATAAATCCAAACCAATCATACTTAGTAGAAAAATTCTGACATTGAATCTATGTCAAACTGGGCAAAGATTGAGCTAGTATGGAACAATCCAGGCACAGTGAACACTTACGAGACGTTAATTCCACACTTGGAGACCAGACGATAAATGCCAAGGTCAAACAATGGGATGAAGATAAGAACCATAAGGGGATTTAGTACCTGTAAAACCATGGTAAAGAGGACTCATTACAAGTGTTCTATCATGAATGTAAGCATGTGCTCATACTTGTGTGTGTGTGTGTGCTTTCTCTCTCACAGCTACACACACTTTCATCATACTAACTCCAGAATGATTCCACGTCTCCCAGTTCAGTTTCTTTGTATCCAAGACCCTGTTTCTTTTTACATAACACGTTTGCTTCTAAAAATCCCAATAGGAGCAGTTTCACTATAAGCCTAAGTTTTTCTGCCAATCGTACTGGAAATTCTTCCCTTCCATTTTCACTTCTCTTTTTCCCAGATCCACGGCCAAAGAGAAAATGTCATGGCTACTCCTTAGCATATAAGGAGAAAGCATCAAAATACGGTTGTTAATCCTAATGACCAATGGTAGGTTACAGATGAGGAAAGTAATAAGTCTCCACGACTATAGAGAAGAACACCTACCTGCATCTGGTCAGGCTGAAGCACAAAAAAACCCTGAAATAGTATAATAAATTATATTTAGATTGTGGCTGAAGATGAGAAAAGCTTATATCAACAATCTTGCTAGTTAGTAGGTGGGAAGCATATTAGAGAAAATCCATCAGATCTTTGGTTCAGGGCCATGATTTTTCCTGTCAGGGTATATGGGAATGGCTTTTAGCCATGTTTGATGAAGGCAGATGGGCCCAGGAGAAAATATTCTTTTCTGTGTACTATACTTTTCTTAGCTTTAGAGAAAACAGAGTCAAGTATGTTTTTTAAATTAATTTCAGTAACTGCAGTTGGAGGTGGTAATGACAAGAAGGATCCAAGACATCATGGTTTGGGTGAAGACTCCCACCCAGAGAACAGTGTTTCCAAAGTTATTCTCCAGGGAGTCAACAAGAGAACCACTATGAAAAATTCTGGACATCCAGAGGAAGGGAGAAGGTAATGTTATATTTGTCAAGTTCCAAATGACTTGGCTAATATGACCCTGTCATCATCCCACACTGCCCTCTTCACAACTAAGAAAGAAGGAAAATAATACAATAATCTAGGAGGTGGAACATTGAGAGCAGAGATGGTACCTTATTTGAGTGGGATAAAGAGTGGAGATTGGAAAAAGAGAAAATATTTACAACCTTCCCATCCTTTCCATATCCCTATACAAACTATCCCACTTCCAGTTCCTCTGCTGGGATTCCTGCCTGAAAGATGGGATCAATTGTGTATAGGACCAATCAGACTGTCCCTGCTATGCCCCAAGACTAGGCTTCAATGAAAGAAAACAATCACTATCTCAGCTCTGTATCATTTCATTTGCTATCCTTTCAATAGTTCCTTATGTACATTCAAGCTTTTCCCATCCCCAAATGTTCTAAAGACAAGATTCTGTTTTTAATTTCAAGACTAGCTTTATCTTTGCTTACTCAGTGCCTGCAGGCTAAAAGCACCTCTCTAAAGATCTTACACAAAGAATTAATTTCCTCAAAATGGATGATAAAGATGATAGACTTATCTAGAAAATCGCTTCTACTCACCAAATTCCCATTCATCTTGGTAGCTTGCAAAGTCCACCGTGAGCCCTAGAGCAGACAGAAGCTAGTGTGAGAACTCTTGCCTGTGAGAGAGAAGTTGCTAGAAGAAGGGGTAGTTTCAAGAGAACTAGTCTTCAGTGCTCTTCTTACCTGCTGATCAAAAAGAGCCCAGAACATGGGCAATGGGATATAAAGGAAAAGTACCCTGGTCAGTGCCTTCACATCCATGATGAGCTGCTTCTGCAAGAAGGAGGAAAAAGGAACAGGCTGAATTGCCCGACGTTCCACTCATGGCTTTCTTGCTTAGAGCAGATGTGCCATGGAACAGTAAAAGAAGAGGCTAAATGCAGCAGGAGGAAATCAGTTTGAACATTAAGAAAGATTCCATGGAGCATAAGATGTTTTTGCATTTCTAACTTACTGGGTATTTCTCAGCTGCCCAGTCCAGCCAGTGTTGTCTCTTTGGAATGTCCCCAGAACGGTTCTTGAAACGGTTGGAAATAGCAAACTAGGGCAGAACATAGATGACATCAGGGGAGAAAGAAAGAGAAAATATCTCCTGCCTTTTCCAATTTACTATCCCTTCCCTCAAACACACACTCTTAGTGATTTACTTCAACTCTTTGGTCTCATCAGACATCAAATTTTAAAATATTTCAGATATAATTTTCTCTGTCCTTATTTTCTGTTGACACCATACATTCAGAAGATTTTTGCCAATTTTTAAAAATTGTTACTTTTCTAAAATTTAATGATTGAATAGAGACACAAACGAAGACTGATTAATTTCAACTTGGCAAAGGGTACTGAAAGTAGAACAGAAATCATCGAGAAAATGACCTGTGTTTGAAGTCACATATGCTCAGCATTGCATCTCTTTCCCTGTGACTGTAAAAGGCAAGTAAACAATTTATGGACTTACCCAGATACATTTGACAACTTGAGCCACTATATTTCCTTCAGGAGGTAGTTTTTTGTACATCTTGCTTCCCATTGCAAACACAACTGCAGTTGATACACAAACAAGGTTCTTAGCTTCTCATTTAGCACATTCAGTATGTTTATGCTTAGGACATTGCTGAAGTGTGGGAATGTTGTCTAGCAATTCTTATAAAGAGGTAATTGACTCACACTTCCTGGCTTTGGAGTTACAAAAATTATGGGAGCCAAGAAGAGAATAATATGGTCAATTGTCAAGAGATAGATCTGTTGAGACTTTCATGTAATCACAGAAATGGAAGTCATCTTTGACTCTTTGCTCTTTTCTCCTTCTCCATATTTGACATGATATCAATTTTAACTGATGCTCTTTCTTCAATTTATTTCTCATCTGCCCCCTCCTTTCCATTATCACTGATGCCACCCTTGTTTAAGACCTCACAACTTCTAGCCTGGACTATTAGAATGACCACCAATATCCGGGTCGCTCCCTTTTTAATCTGATAGCAGATTAAAATCTTCTTTCCAGGACCTACCTAATAAATCCAAACTCCTTATATGAAAGGCCTTCCCAGAATCATTATTATCCTTATGGTTACTGTTATCATTATCTATTGAAGGTTTATTATTATGTGTAAAGTTTTAAGCAGTTTACAACATTAGCTGATTTAACTTGACAAAATATGTATTACTATCTCCATTTAACACATGGAGAAATTGAAGATTAAAGAAGTTAACTTGTACAAGGTTACATAGCTAGAAAGTGTCAGAAACTGGATTTTTTACCTGAAGCCTATCTGACTCAAAAACCTATTCTCTTGACTGCTATAAAATACCACATTCACTCATTCTTGTATTAGACACTATATTAGATACTACTGGAAATAAATGTGAAAAAGATGTGGCTCCTATTCTCAGAGGAGCTCACCTCAACCTACTGTTTCCCAATTTGTTTCATTAGTCTCCTTTGGGTACCCTATATTCTGACCATTATTAATGATTCCTACAAAAATTTCTATTCTGTACCATATCTGTTCCTTAGCTCATTCTATTGCCTGTAATATACATCTTTATCCCTTATCCACATCTCCACATTTAATTACAAGTGATTTTTATTTTCTTATTTTTCCTTTTATTTTCCAAATTATCAAAAATGAGATGGCATTACTTTTATAATTATAAAATAATTGGATTTATTTTCAAGTTTATTAAATTTAATTAAAATCAATAAGAAGACTCCATCTTGGTATCCTCCCAGATGTACTACTTTCCTTCTTAATTGATTTCCCAACCCCAGTAAGATGCCTTACCAGTAGATCCTCTGTTAAAGATGCTTGCCTCAGTGACCAGTAGCACTTTTCAATATCCTTACACACTAGAAAGTCCTAATGACCTTGCTTTTCTTCTCTTCCTAATTATCTAATTTCTCCATTCCTCTTAGTCAGATTCACTCTATCATATTTTCTTCATTCATTCTCTCAGTTTCCCCAAAGCTTCCCCAATTAGCATCCTTTATCTACAATAGCCTTTTTGTTATTAATAGAAATGATAGATCAGTGAAAGAATTCTAACTCTGGTTATCAAGGGCAGATGAAGAGGTAGCTAGACAAGAGGAAGATTTTGGATAGGAAATAAACTGCTCCTGAGACTAAGTATCATCCTAGAAAGAAGCTATAAAACCTCGGGAATGCTTTTATTGGAATGACAACAGGAAGGCTGTGTAATCAACTCTACAAGATCACACTTCAATTTAAGGGCCACGTAACAAAGGAAGATGAGGGGAAAAGCTTGAATTTCTCTACTGTCTCCTCCCTCTAGTAGATGATGTTGCCTCCTCCTTCACAAAGAAAATAGAAGCCTTCAGTGGAAACATCCTTAACTCCCTGCCACCAAATCTATAAATTCCTGCATCTACACCCATCCTCTTCTTCCCCCAGTAAATGATGATGCTCCTTCTCCTGTTCAAAGATAATTCTTCTGTGTTGATTATATCACCTTTACCTTGCATCTTCAACCTCTTTCTCTACTGGATTTTCCTAATAACATTCAAATATGCACAGTATACTTTCTTTTTGTTTTTAAGATTTATTTTATTTCTTTCTTTCTACACCACCCCCCTTTGTTTGCACTTGTTTTATCTCTTTGTTGTGTGCTCATCTTCTTTTTTTAGGAGGCACTGGGAACCAAACCCAGGAACTCCCATGTGGGAAGGAGGCGCCCAATGTCTTAAGCTACCTCCGCTTCCACTTGTTGTGTCTCTCATATTTCCTCATTGTGTCTCTTCATTGCATTATCTTGTTGTGTCATCTTGTTGCATCAGCTTGCTGCACCAACACATCCACTTCCCTCAGTATACTTTCTTGATCCCAGTCTACTCCAGTCAGGCTTTGGTCTCCACCAATCTACCATATCTGTTGTTACCATATCAATGACCTCCTTGTTGCGATAGTTAATGGACAGTTTTCATCCTATCTCAATTGCCCACTCAGAAATATTTGTCACTGTGGACCATTCTGTCCTTCTTGAAATCCTCTTGGTATCCAAGATACCACTACTGCCATTTTAGTCATTCCTTCTTTGTCTCCTGTGTGGATTTTTACTGTTTGCTTAGCTGTTAAATGCTGGAGTTCCTCAGGGTTCTGTCCTCAGGCCTCTTTTTACCTTACTCTTTAGTATGTCTTGTTATCTCATCTATTTTCGTGATTTAATTGTTATCCAAATACAATGGCTCCAAATCTATATATACAGCCCAAACATTTCTTTTGAGATCAAGTCCATAATTCCAAATAACTGCTCGATATCTCCAATTAGATGTTCCAATGACACCTAAAGTGCAATATGTCCAAACTGAAATTCATTAACACTGTACCGAACCCAATTTTCTGTCTTGTGAAAAGTTCACTAAGTTATCAACTCCACTATCTATTCCGTTGCTCAAGGCAAAACCCTAGATTCAACCTTGATTTTCCTTCCCCTCACTTCATATATCCAATCATACCAAGTTTTGTCAATTTTACCAGGACTGGGACAAGGGCAAGGTGAGTGAGGCACTTGCCTCAAGTGCAAAATTTAGGAGAATGCCGGGAAGTAGATGTGGCTCAAGCGATTGGGTTCCCATCTACCATATAGGAGGTCCAGGGTTTGATTCCTGGGGCCTCCTGGTGAAGGCAAGCTGGCCCAAGCAGAGAGCTGGCCTGTGCAGGAATACTGGCCCACGCAGGAGTGCTGGCCCCAGTGGACAGCTGGCACAACAAGATGATGCAACAAATAGAGACACAGAGGAGAGACAATAAGAGACCCAGCAGACCAGGAGTTGGGGTGGCCCAAGAGATTGAACGCCTCTCTTCCAAGCAGACACAGAAGAACATACTGTGAATGGACACAGAGAACAGACAGTAAGTGCAAAAACAATGGGCAGGTGGGGAATAATAAATAAATAAATAATTCTTCCTTTTTAAAGAGAGAATGACAAAAAATTCAGGAATTGAGATAAATAATATCCCTGCCTCACCCTTATTCCAATTCTGTCTCCATATTATAGTCAGAGACCACTGAAAAAAAAAATCTAACAATCATTTCTCTGTTCAGAACCTTTTTGTAGCTCTCCATTGTCCTCATGATAAAGTTCTAATTCCTTAACTGCTTAAAAGGCCCTTCGTTACCTGGTTTCTGCCAATCTTCCCTTTTTATCTTTATGATCCAGCCCATCTTAATTCCTTTAAGAACTTCAAACATGTAATACTATTTCTCCCCCGCCCCGTTTTAAACATACTATGTCTTATTTCTGTATCACTTCCAATCTTTTCTTTGTCTGATTAATTGTTGCTCATCCCTTAGTTTTCATCTAAGATGCCATTTCTTTAGACAAACCTTTTCTGACCCTCAAAGTCAGACATCCCTCCTATTTGTTCCCATATACTTCTCTGTACGTCCCCAATTGTCACACTCATCACACTATATTACAAATTACAAATTACTGTTTTCTTTTCTCTCCCTTTCCCTACTGGACTATATAAGTTTTTTGAGACAATGAAATCTGTAGCTGTCTAATTCACCATTGTGACCCCATTACCTAGCACAGAGCCTGGCACATAACAGGCCTTAATAAATATTTGCTGAATAAACTAATGAATGAATTAATTAATTAAATTGAAGTGAAAGGTCAGAGAAATGAGATTTTAATTAGCACTAATAAGAACTGCTAACACTTGTTTAACATTTCATAATTTGTAAAACATTTTCACTTACAGCATCTCTTTTGATCCTCATAATTACTCTATTGTATAATATTATTACTGTGCAAAGCTCCAGAGAAGGAGACATAATAATAATTGGTGAAAAACCAGAAGACTATTTGAAAAAAAAAGTTTGGCTTGGAAGGGAAAAGGATGCAGAGAATGTATTAACACAAACTTCCTGGAATAACAAACACATACGATTCCCTGAAAATGGAAACTCTGCGGACTTCTATTAGCTTCCCTAGTAGAAAATAATCAGACTGAACATTGAGTCTCTAGACTTCCTTTCCTTTACTGAGCTCTTTATGTGATAGGGCTGGATACCTTCCAGGAGGGCGTCCCCTTAAGGCTCAGAGTGAGAACAGGTTTCCAGATCAATGATTAGAAACAATCCTGCCCATGTCTCTTCAGATTGTGTAAACTAAGCAACACACCCATCCCCCTCCTTTCCCAGGACTGGGCTCACAGTGGTAAAGAGAACACCAAGTATCCAATCTAAATTGCATTAGTTTCCACCTACGAATCCAACTGGTCTTATTCTCTTTGCTCAAGAGTGAACTCCTTGGGAGCATTACAGAACAGGGCAGAAATAGCTAAACCTGAAATTGCTTTAGGCCCAGATAATTAAAAAATGTTTTTCAATAACTTGGTGAATAAGTATCAGGTTAAGTCAGCTAGTTGGAGAGAGAAGATTATCTTCCTTGCTTTCTTACATATTGTAATGCAGGGCAGTGGATCTCAAACTTGACTACCCATTAGAATCACTTGAGACACTTAAAAAATTATAGATGCCCAGGCCCCAGGCTGCAGAGATCCTGGTTTAATTGGTCCTAGGTGGGGCCCAGGTATCAGTCTTTTTTAAAGTTCCCAGGAAATTTCTTATTAGTTGTGTAACCCTGGGCACCTTTTTTAAAGCATCAGTTATCTTATCTCAAAAGGTTAGAGAAAACTCATACAATAACACTTACCTAATACAATTAGTGTGAGGATTGAATGAACTAGTTGGTGTATAGTGCCTACATGATGCTTTACACATAGCAGGCATCAATGATTATTAGTTTCCTTTTCCCCATTGTACCTACCAAGAGCTATCACCATAAGCAATCCTGGAACTCCAAAAGCCAATGCATAGCAGTCTTCCCCAAAACACTGCACATCTCCTAGAGGAAAATGAAAAAAGAGAGAGCTACCCTGATTCTTGAGTCTTTGATGTTCTATTCTGCAAGCTCAGGTACTTGAAGTCATAGACATAGCCATCCTCCTTCCTTCCATCACCTAACCCAAAATCCTTCTTTTGGATCAGACAAATCAAGACTAAAATTAATTTTCACAGATTTTCAAGCCCTTATTAAAAAAAGATGGAGAGCAGAAAGTCTTGAAAAAATTTTTGGGTGGCCAGAGTAAAGTCCCTCAGAAATAATTCTAACCTCTCAGCATGGGCGTGATAAACATAGAAATCAAGCTCCCTGCGTTGATGGAGAGGTAGAAGACTGAGAAGTATCTAGTTCGTTCTTCTGCCTGAAACAAATAGTACAAATCATCAGTGCAATGTGCCATCCAATTCTACCCTACCCATGATCAGACTTAGAGCTAGAGGTAAATACAAAGAGATGGATTCAGATAACACCTCTGTGGTATTGCATCATCATTTTAGATATTTAAAAGCATGGCTGGCAGACCCCAGGCAAACATTTAGTTATCCTTCAAACCTCAGTGCAATCATCTAACATTCATTTACACCTTTACCTGGGCAAAAATGATTATCCTATTTTCAATACCACTTCTATGTCTTGTACATATCTATTCTAACATTAATTTCTTTGCATTAAATGTTTCTTTCTTTCAGTAGATTGTGAATTCCTTTAATGTAGAAATCGTATCTTACTCATTTCTGTAATCCCCAGTACCTAGCACAGCACCTGATATATATTACAAACTCAAAAAATATTTAATTACTGAATTAAGTGAGTGAGTGATTGAGATAAAAAATAGATTTGTGGAGTGTGTGGTGGAAATAGGACAAGAACCTATGACAGTGAAGGAAACTCTAGATTAAGTGGAAGAGTTAACCTGGTGTTTAAGGGAAGTCGTCTGGAAAGTATAAAAGGAAACCAGTGGTATAAAAGCAAAAACCACTTAGAACTGTCTGGTGGAGACTTGGAAGTGCACATGACCTGTTTATTGGAAATATCTTTGCAAAGCAGTTAGCAAATGAAGCCACTTTCAAATAAAGTTGCTGATGTTTCATTCATTACATGCTACAGTGCTTTGTACTAGCACTCCAGATCTCTTTCTGACACATTAGAACAATCAGTTCTTCCTCATTTTCTATATACAGTGTGTTTTCCTTCCTCTTCTGGTCCCCATTTAAACCTAGTCCATTCATCTAATTTGCACAGCCCACTGTGCATAGAATCCTATTTGCCAAAGATTGGTCTTTTCTTCAAATATATCAAGCAATCATGATGTATGGAATCTTGGCTAGATGGAGAATATAAAATTATAACTCAAATGATCTCAAGGGTAAGGGAAACATAGGAAGAAAGATCAAGGAAAGAGAGCAGAGGCAGAAAGAGAGCAACTGTGTCAGAGAAAGAGAAACATACACAAACAGACAGAGAGACAGAGACATAAAGAGAGAGAAGCAGAAACAGATATATGCAGACAGACAAAAAAGGAAAATGCAAGTAAAAGAGAGGAAGCCAGAAATTTTAAATATCTATTCCTCTTGCCTTCTTCATACTGGTCCATTTTTACCTTTTTCATATTACTGGGTTCTTTTCCATTGATAGTGGAAAGTATATAGGGAAAGAGGGAATGATCAGTCAGACATGCTCATCTATAAAAACTCATTCTGTTTCATTTTGATTGTCAGTTTCCCCTTTCATAGAATCTCAAAGCTAGAGATACTGTCCTTAAATCATTTCTACACTACCCACCACCTCTTATTTCCAAAGTGCTCATCACATTCATTCTTGAATACCTTGTGAGAGTAAATTCACTATTTCTAATTTAAACTATATGAAATTTTTTCCTTCCATTAAGCAAAAAGCTGACCTCCTATTACTTTCATTCATTGGTCTGAAGTTTGATCATTGACATCCTTCCAATATTTATAAAGTTATAATATTCCTCTTGATTCTTATCTTATCCAGGCTAAATATTCCCATTTCTTTCAGCTTTTGCTCATAAAATGTGGCTATTGGTCCATCCACCACTGTGATCACTCTCCTTTGAATGTATTTGAATTTTTCTCTCTGTTAATGCCCAGTGCCCAGCATTGAATACAACTCCTCAGATAAGATCTGACCAGTGGATTACTTCAATCTTAGCAAATGATTTCCTGCTCACTATCCCTCTTAATAACTGCTCTACATTCTTAAAAATACAGAAATCACAGGACTCTTACATGTTTTCCTTCAAATTGGTCTCCACCAAATGCTGCCACGCAGGGTTTGATACCTCCTGTCCCCAAAGCTATTAGACTCAGGCCGACCAGTGATAAGACTCTGAAATGAGAGATGTTGGTACTAAACACAACTGTAGAGATGGAATATAGAGCTGCAAAGGGAGAAAAATGTATACAATGGCAAAGAATCCCCTTCATATTTCTACCCTGGGGACAATTTCCATCTGTCTTAACCCCTAGGAGAGACTCAAGGGCACTTAAAATCTTTATGACCCATGAGCCTTTGCTAGAAAATATGCATTGCATGGGAATAATTTGTCCCTGGTAGTTCCATTTACCTGTTGTGTGCAGTAGATTGCAACAGATACTAAAGGGACTTCAAATCTAAAGCAGTAGTTCTCAATCTTGTTGGGATTAAGGGATACTTCAATAGAAAGACCTTTGCACCCTTATTCCACAAACCCTGACTAACCACAAAGTGAAATGTTAAAATTTGCTGTAATTAATAGGAGAAGAGTCATTGGTTTTGGTGGGATATCAAACAGATAGTATCAAATCTTTATTAAATCTCAAATAAAAATTTAACTCATAGGATAAACACATGTATAGACACATTAAAAACATGAATACATAACATCTCCTTCCTGAACAATTGTAATCCTCTCTATAAGCTGAACCAACAGATATTCAAATCTATCAAATGCCTCTGGCCCCAAAGACATCAAAAGCTCAAGAGGGACAGAGCAACTGGAGTATATGGTACTATACTTAAATGGAAACATTCCAAACTTTGGATATGATTTCTACAATGTACATTAGGGAAATATTACAGATTTTTTCTCTCTTTTTTTTTTTTAACCCTGGTGAAGTACAGATGCATCAGTAGAGGAATAGGTGAGGGACTACAGACGGTTTGAAGGTTTTAATTATTGGCTTCAATAATATTAAGAGTTTTTATGAAAAGGATACTAACTAGGTACTCTACAAGTCTCAAAATGCTTAATAAAAACAAAACAGCACAAATAAAGTAGGAAAGATTTCAACTCGCCATAATTTTTTTTTCTTGACCAGTTTAGTAATAAAACAGTAGGTTGGAAGATAAAGGGATACCTCTGGTCAGAACAGAAAATAATCTGTCATGAATGCCTGAGACATTTACTTGTCTAATGGAAAAAACGGCTTTGCTGATTTTATGATTTTACTCACGTGTGTACCACTTGTCCCCCCAATATTGGTAAAGCACCCAAGGACTTGATCACATGGCCAAGCACATACACCAAGGAGAGATAGATGATTGTCCTGTTGAGAAAGCTAAGTCAGTCAATCTATAGATAACATTCAACGGCTTGAGTAATACAGACTCAGGATTACAGTTCTCAGTGCTAGGATAAATGGAGGTGGAGGAGGAAGGGGTGGAGGAGGAAAGAATTACCTGAGAAATGCAAATAGAAATAATAATGGTGAGTAATGTAAACAGACTAAGGAAAGAGGAAGCAACTGGACATTTCCTTCAAGCTCTCTTCTTATATCTGCCCTTTACTCCTCCCTTTCCACCTGTTCATACCCCTACCTACTCAGAGCAACCTTAATTTGTACAGCTATGAAAAGACTGTGATGGATATATACTAGGAGTGGCAGTGTTTCAAGTTAGGAGAACCAGGAGAAGAAACAATGTCTTTAGCTCTAGAAAGTGAAGGGGTAAAGGAAGAACTCCAAGTAAACAGGCAACAGGAATGGCTAATACATAGGACTTTCTCTAAAACCAGACACTCGGATATAGAGAGAAATAAAGGGTTTTCAGGTTCAGCCTGGTCATCTGGACACTTGGGTTCATTATACTCTCCACCACAGTTTCCTCATGGACAAGTTACCCAGACGAGAAAGGAGCCAGAGACTTAGTATAGACTGTCTAGTGATGAAGATCGTACAATTAGCAGAGCTTTCTGTTGTGTTGTTTTTCCAAAGAGACTGAATGGCAATTAGGATGTAGAAAAGTAAGAAATTCCAATAATAACATATATAAAATATATATGTAGAATTATGGCACACTACCACATATACCATATACTCTGTGTGTATTAACATACTAGCAGTCTCTTTATATATAAGTAGAATGTTAGCTCTAGAAGGAACTTTGGAAATTATCTATTTTAGATCTGTAATTTAAAGTGTTATATATTAATGTGGAACATAAAGAGCAGAATGAAGGTAACAAGGAGAAGCTGGATATGTCAGAAATCTCAGGATGTGGATTTCTTGTTCTAAATACCTAATCTTCTTAGGTTAGCGAAAGAAGGGCCCTTAGAGGGTATATAATGGCAGGTACGGTATAAGAAGTTGGGTGACTAATCCAGGGCTAATTAACATCAAGCAAGGGGGCAGGCTTTACCTAAAGGCCTTGTAGGGTCTTCTAGAAAAAGGTTCTCTTTGTTGGAATAAAAAGAATGAGTAGAAAGAGAAGAAAGAGGAACTGAAAAGGGACTAGCTATCATAAACTCAAGAGAGTATTTATGCTAGATGGCCAGAGAGAAATACATAAAGAGTCTGAGCTAGAGAAAATAGAGTCTGGGTAGGAAGATTAGATCAGTATCAGATTGTTTGACTGAATGAATGTGAGAAGTGTAAAGGAGGGTGACTTAGTTAACAGAAAATGGGCAGCCCAGGGCCCTAACTTTTATATAAGGAACTAGGTCTTTCTAGGTGAAAGACTCAGAGGAATTAGTCTAGAATATGAAGGATATAAGAGAAGTAGCTAATGGCAGGAAACTTTAACAGAAGGAGAAGTAAAGGGAGACTTGGAAAATCTGCACTGAAATAGGGTCATTATAATCCCAATCAGAGAACACAAAACTGTTTTCGCTAGACTTGACCAATCCCCCATTTTAAAAATGAGGAAACTGAAATCCAGAGTCCAAAGGACTCCTAAAATGACATTCTTATTAGTATTATGCTTAGGTATAGAACTATGGCTTTCTAACTCATAGCTTAGTTTCCTTCAGTTTCATCATGGGCAAGTTAATGTGGAGGCAAAGAGGAAGAAGCTACAAATTTTATTTCATCATAATAATATCAAAAGCCAGAGTCATTTTCAATAAGAGCTTAGGAACTGACATATGCAGTGATGGCAGAGGAAGAGGCTTGGCATGAAGAAAAAAGTGTCAGCTCTGACCAGAAAAAAATGATAGGAGTGGGAAAGGACATATTATAGACCCACTCAGAAAAAAAGAGAAAGGAAAACAGTGGAGAGGACATCCAAAAGCATATGTGGCAATAAACACATTTAAGAGAGTGGTTCTAAGTGACTGCCAACAGTCCAGGCTGATAGGGGTAAGTAAGAAGGAAATTAAAATAGTAATAAGGATAGACAAACTATGACCTGGAGTGAAGAGATGAGAGAGACACTTGAGAAAGTAGAAGAGGCCAGTATTGGAGTTGTGACAACACTGAAGGGGATTCCAGACAAACAGATAGTTGGAGATAAACATCTTTCTCTAAGAGAATTTAAAAAAAAATGTTTTGTCTATCATATCAGCATTGCATTGTGGAGTAAATGGAGTACCTTATATCACAGAAAAAAATTATGCAGAAATATGATTCCAAAGATAGGGAAATGGGATGTAGATGCAAGGGTAAGGAAATATAGACACTTTGAATTCTAGGAAAATTAATTTTTCTTCCTCTATTGTCATCTAACTTGATGAGAGATGCAAGACTCAGAAGAGACATGAAAAGGCATGTAATGAGAATGAGAAAAAAAGAATCAAAAGGTGAAGATACTAGAGAATAGTTTGAGTTTACATGAGAATGAGTTAATTTGTGTGTGAATAATAGAAAATATTATATAATAAAATAATAATAAAATAAATATAATAATATAAAACTAACACTAGGAACTATGACTAAAATGAAACTGACACTAAGAATAACATCCTAGCATTTCGTTATCCTCTTAGTAAATGCTTATAGAAATCACAAGAAGCAGATATCTATGCTTAGTAATTTCTGTTTTCTACTGTGTACCTATTGGCTACTCTTTCCTATGTGTAGCCCTGAAGGAAGGCTCACTTCTATCCTGGCACAAAAGGTTCCTTATATAAGAGTTAGGGCCCTGGGCTGTCCATATTCTGTTAACAAAGCCATGATTCTGGGACAGCAGAAGAAAGATTTTTAATAGAAATTCTTTACTAAATTTAGAAAATTATCCCTTAAAGTTTTGCACAGTCTGTCAAATATTATAGCAGGTTTTCCATTTCCAAGATAATACCTGAAGAACAGTAAACATACAACACAAACACACACAGACACCACACAACACAACACAGACAGGCAGAAGAACACATGAGAGGTGGGGATACTTAACTGAATGGACTATTTCTAACTCATAAAAATATCCATTATATTCTTAAGAAGGAAACTACAGAAAGAGCTTAAAGAAGAGAACCAGATATGGTAAAGAGAGATAAAAGAGGGACTCAAGAAGATCCAAAAGAAGTTGGAATTACTCAGTGTGAAGAAGAGATGGAAAGGTATCAAATAATTATATTAAAGTCTCTAAAAATATCAATTTGCTGGTTGGTAGCAATCACTATCCCCACTGAAATCAAAACAAGAATCTTAAACTACAGCATGGAAGATTAAAATTAGACATGAGACAAAAAATACCTCCTGGCTCAAAAGGGTCTGAAAACATTGGAAAGATTGATAATGAAGAGAAATAGCCTTTCTGTGTTCTCATTCTTAGACAGACTCTTATCTGTCCTGGATGAAATGCATATGCTCTTGCTTGGAGGATAACTTTCTGCACAATTAATCTGCGAGGCTCCTGGGATGTGACCACCCATCTTCCTTACTTGAATTTTCCCAACCATGAATCAGCAATGGCTGCTCCCAGGATGGGAGTGAAATAACAGAGGCTGCTGAAGGCATGGTATACAGATGTGGAGGTGTCGTCATTCCAGTGCAGGAAATACAGGAAATACAGGGTCAGCACAGCTGAGGTGAAAAAAGGAAGACAAAACAATATAGATGCATTAAATTGACTTATGGAGGACAGGTAATTTGATCTGTCTTGGCCTTCAGCACTGCCATCAGTGACACGAGCGAGAGGGAAGTAGAAGCAGGGTCCATGGAAGTTATTTGATTAAATGGGGCTATTCTAAGCATACAAATAGAATACTTCTCTCTCCAGTCTACACACCCCATAGCATCATTTAGGCCAAACTTGAAGATGACATGGTGTTTCCCACATACTTTTTCTCTACCCAACGACATAATGCAAAAACTCAAGGAACAGGCATGGAGAATGGAACTCAGATGATAAGAGCTTTCCCATTTATATGCTCACAGGCTGTGTTCTGATTCTATTATGCCTTTCTGTTTTGACTTATATGAGTTACAGGTTGAAATTCCATTAGGCATTTATTGGAAATCTTGGCCAAAGGAAAGCACCATTTTGGACTAGGGCAGGAAAAGTGGATAAGGGAAATAATCACATCTAAGGAGGCCAGGTGGTTACAAACATGGAGTGGGGTGAGTGGAGAAGAACTCTGGGAAAAAAGGTTACCTTTCATGCCATAATAGGAAAAGCGCTCGCAGAATTCATTCACCACAATGAAGGCAATGCTCAGCGGATAGTTGGAGCCACAGATTTTCTATGAAACAAAAAGGCAAAGGTGCATAGATGAGCTCTTTTTCCATACTTAAATAGCTAGATTGTTCCACACTGAAAGTGTTTGCATTGCTGATGTGCGTAATGGAAGTTAGTGTCAATATTACTTTGTTCCTCAATAATTTAACATGGAACTTCTCAGACCTTCCTTGCCCCTAGATACCTGGACATGCTCATCTTCCTGAACTAGTAAATGAAAAGTCTGGGGCAGGAGAAAAATCATACTTTTTTCTAGGAACAGAGTGAAGAATTGGTTGATGGAGAACTTGATGTCTAAGCTGTTAAATTCAGGTATCAGTATTCTGCTTTGCTCCACCATAGGAACTTACCCCTCCCCTTCCCACCTGACATGTGTAAAGTGTCCTATTCACCATGCCGGCAGGAAGCCTGGCAGTATGATGGTTTCCCATACAAGGGCTGCTGGAGCCAGAAAGAGTCCAACATGGAAGGCAGAGATTCCTAAAGGTAGGCTGATGGATCATCTTAAATCCTGTAAAATATGTCCACTCTTCTTGCCAAAGAGATTCTATAATGTTTTCATCATTATCCTACTTGACATTAAAAGGACTATTCTATTTCATACACTATATCAGCCAAACTATAAGGAATGTCATGTTTTATTTCAAATCCCTACCCATTATGTTAGCCCAGTTAACATGAGAGGGGGAATGGTAACATCTGTCCTTGGGATAGTAAAATTTTATAATGAGATTTGTATTGTCTGTGGTTCTTTTCTTAGTACATAACAAGTATTCACATCTTTGTAAGCAGCCTTAAATCTTTTGGGGTCAGAAGAAATATAACTAAATAAATAGATAGATAAAATAATAAGTTAATGTATTCACTCATTTACCCATATAGATGTACATAAACAACCACCCTAAATATCAATATAAGTTAGTGCATGATAATAACATGCATGAAAGACACAATGAGCTAGGATTCTTTTCCTTCCAAGCTCACAGCTTGAAAATTATGCAACCTGGAGTTTAGCTAACACATTGTCACTACCTATATGTAGCACTGCCACTGGCTATGTTAACATACTGACACAGGTCATATCATTACACCCGTCTCTATGCCTCAGTTCTGTTATTCCAGATAAATGAGAATAATACCACTTCTTGGCCCATAGAAAACACTCAGTAAATATTGGCTATTATTATTATATAGTTCCCACTTACTTTCAGGATTTTGATACAAGGATTGAATAAGATAATGCATTTGGAAGTGCTTCAACAAGTATATAATACAAAACATTATTACCATTTCTTTGTTTCTCTGTCCTATCTTCCACTGCAAATTGGGGACACATAGTAACAGAGATTGGGTCTACTCTAAAACTTCCTTTGGTGTCTAGTATAAGGCTCTGCACACAGGGGTAACTAAGGCCTGAGCTTTTATATTGGTTAAGAAAGAACAATCACACACAGTTCTCCAGATAGGAATGCCTGCCAAGTTTCCCTGGACATTCAAATTGCTTTTTTATCCCCAGGGAAACTCAGAATATACAATAAAATATAGCAAAACCCCGGATCCCAATTGAAGAACTCTGACTACCTCTACTTTCCTAAGCAAAGGAAGTTTCTGTTCAGACTGGTTGGTTTTCAGGTTAAACTTCAGGTGAGGATAGTTTCTATATCGGAATACAGCTCTAGAAACAAATCAAGAGACCTGGAAACGCAAGACTATTCCTATCAGAGGCAGAACTAAATCTAGGGACTCACCGGAGGTGGCTTCTTTGGAGGACTGGGAGGTCGAGGTGGTAACTCTTCAGTGGAGACAGGTGAAAAAAGAGTTTCTTTGGACTCATTTTTCTGGAAGGGATTCATGGCTGGCTCATTACTCTCTCTCTCCTCTGGCATTTGGCTTAGGAAGGCAGTTGGGACAGCAGCCAGCCTTCTGTGAGAAGGGGGACTAGGAGAGAGAGGGGGAGGTGGCTTCAGAAACTAGATTTAACCCTGTGGGTGTTGGTTTCTGCAGTTGCCTGGCTCAGAAAAAAGCAGGAAGCTCTAGGAAAAGAAGGGGTTGTGCCTCAGAGACAAGTTCAAAAGAATGATTGTAAAGGTAGAGTATGGATAAGTAAGAACACCCATTACAAGACAGGACGAGACAATGCTAGAGAATTGATCAAGAACACTATGTTTAAGAAAGATTGTCTTTGCAAATGAAAGCACGATAGTTAAGAATACAATGCCTTAAGAATTGATTAAAAACTGATTTTGGTGCAACAATAGCTGCCATTTATTGAATATCTATTATGTGCCAGGTTAAAATATATCTCTCTATATTAATTACATATATATTATGTATATTATATACATTTAATTATTACTACTATACCCATTTTACAGAAATTAAAGTTCCAAGAGGCTAAGTAATTTGCCAAAATCACATGGCTAGTAAGTGGCAGGTCTGGAATTTCTGTCATGACAGATGTGAAAGGTAGAGATTAGTACAGTATCAGTAAAGTATTAGTACAGTATGGCCAAACTTCAGATATGCAAGGAAAAAGATATAAATTATGATGGAGATTATGTAAATGGACATATGAGAAAGCTGGAGGATTGAGATGTATTGAAGAGAAATCATCATCACAAATTAGAGATATAGGAAAGATATTAATTTTTGTTATCAACATAATAAAGTTCATCTAGAAATATCCTGTAAGCAATTCAAGAGGTGGGACTAAAGAAAATGAGAGAAAAGATTTGGTGATGTATATTTGGGAATCATTCTTCTCCTTTGCTAAATTCATTCCCTGTGTTTCCAGTATCTCACTTTAAGATGCATCCATATAGGAATATTGTAGGAAGATGGAGGAGTAGAAGCTCCAGGACTCAATCCTTCCACCAGAACAACTATTAAACAGGCAGGAACTAACTGAAACAACTATTTTGAAACTCTGAAGGCTGGAAGAACACTGTACAGCATCCAGCGAAGAGAAGGAGGGAGAAGCTGATAAATTGCAATGAAGAACAATGAATTGCTCTCTCTGCATGGCAGCCACCATGGACCCATGCCCCATTCTCATGGAAGGCTACCATGGGATCCAGCCCATGGCTATCACACTGGAGACCAAAGGGACATAAAAATCCTCAGTAGGCATGTCTGATCACTGATCACAGCTTTTAATTTGTGAATTAAGATTGCTGGGGGCCTGGCTCTATGGGCAGCCATTTTTTTTCAACCCACAGAGGAAACTTAAAGACCCTATGCTTCCTCAGGGCTGTGGGGGACAATTAGTTGAAGGGCAGGGCTGGACAGGCCAAGAAAGCTCAGCTTTGGAGAGCAATGAAAGAGGCTCTTGGCACCCATCCTGATCCCCTCCCCAGGGCACTTTGGAGCTGATCTGTGCCTCCTTCGTGGGTCTCTGGCATTATTTTGGCTGGGAAAAACTGACATGGGAAAGTACTCAATGGCATGTCCCTCTCCCAGAATTTGCCCTCCAGACAAAAGCAGCTTAAGACAATAAAGAAGTATAAGAAACTATAGAGGCAGACAGTATGGGGCAAAGGCTTGCCAGCTTCAAACACCTGGGAGAAAGAGTCTGTCTCCTAGGAAACAGAGGAGACAACCAAAATCCTGTAAACAGGGAAACTCCAAAACCACAAACAAGCAAATGCCCAGAACAAGATACAGGCCCAGAAAGACAGAGAAAATTGTTTATACTTCATTTGTCTTGAGCAGACCTTCCTGATAAAGGTTAAAGTTCAAGAAAATCTCTGTGTTAGCACCAGTTGTTTACAAAATCAAGAAACAGACATCACAGGGAATAAGTCCCAGATTTAACAGTTCAAAATTTTAAAATGTACATTGTGTAACTTAAGAGTACAAGACAAACAAGAAACTGGAAATGAAGTCCCACCCAAAGGAAGAAAATAAAAATCCATAAAACACTAATGAAGAAGACCAGAATGTGGACATACCAAAGACTTTTTAAAAATATCTTTAAAAATACTGGAGTAGATGAAGGAAAATACAGAGAAAGAACTAAAGGATATCAAGAAGACAAGGAATGAGCAATAGGAGAATCTTAGTAAAAAGACAGAAATTTTTAAAATGAGCCAAACAAAACTACTGGAGTTAAAGACCACAATAACTGAAATGAAAAATGTCCAGGAGGGTTTCAACAGCAGACAGGAGAAAGAATCAATGAATTTGAAGATAATATACTTGAAATGAGTCGGGCTGAGGAACTAAAAGAAAAAAGAATTATAAAAAGTGAAAATAGCATAAGCATCCCTGAGACACCATCAAACATACCAATCTATGTATTATGGAAGTTCCAGAAGGAGAAGAGAGAAAGGGGCATAAGGAATGTTCAAAGAAATAATGACAGAGAACTTCCCAAACTTAGCACAAGACAGGAATATGCACATCCAAGAAGCCCAGGGAACCTCAAACAGGATAAACATGAAGAAAAATACATCCCACCATATATTGATCAAACTGTTGAATGCAAAGGAAAAGGAGAGAGTTCTAAAAGCTGCAAGAGAAAAGCAAGATGTGATGTACAAGGGAGTTTTAATTAGATTGAGTACTAATTTCTCATCAGAAACCATGGAGGCAAGAAGGCAGTAGGCTGAAATACTTAAAGTGCTAGAAGAAAACAACTGCCAACCAAGAATTATATATCCAGTGAGATTTACCTTAAAAAATGAGAAAGATTAAGACAATTCCAGATAAATAAAAGCTGAGAAAGTTTATCACCACTAGACCTGCCCTACAAGCAATGCTGAAGAGAGTTCTTCAGACTGAAAGGACGGGACACTAAAGAGTGGTTCAAAGTGGCTTAAAGAAATAAAGAATAAAAGCAGAACACCATGTAAAACCAGATGAAAAATAAATGTACCTATTCAAGTGAAAAATTACAGCAAGTGCAACCATTATTTATGACACCAATCGTTTAAGGAATTTTCCGCTTTGTTTTACAATATAAAAATGACAAACAAGAGTCACAGTACATTTCTATGTAGGCCATTTCTATGTATGTGAATAATAATGGAAATGTGGAGATTCGTTTTGATAATCCAGGCCAAAAGTGCCAAAAGCTAAGATCTTGTTATTGTGAAAAAAAAAAATAAATAAAAATAAAGACCTGCAGTAAGGGTAACCATTTGGAATATTACAAATGCCGGTATTATTTTAGTGTGTTGTTTGATATGTAACTCCACTTCTTACTTCCCATAGGTGCTAAAATACAAATGAATAAAAAGTAATGAAAATGTATGTTTTCAGACATACAATGTACAAAGATATGTGGTATAGGAAAAGTGTATGTGTATGCTATTGAAGTTAAGGTGTTATAAAACCAAATATGATCATTATATAGACATATACTGTTAACCCCATGGTAACCACAAGGAAAATAGAAGAAAAATATATCCAGGTAGAAAAGAGAAGGCACTCAATGTGGTACAACACACAGAAAATCAAATAAATATAAAAGTAGGCATTAATGGAAGAACTGACGGACAAAGGCAAAATGGCAAAATGGCAGAAGAAAGTCATGAATTATCAGTAGTGACTTTAAATATAAATAGATTAAACTCTCCAGTCAAAAGGCAGACTTTGGCAGAGTGGATAAAAAGCATGACCCAACTATATGCTGTCAGCAAGAGACTCACCTTAAATTCAAAGATTCAAGTAGGCTGAAAGTGAAAGGATGAAAAATATATATACCATGCAAGTAGAAACCAAAAAAGAGCTGGTATGGATATACAAATATTAGATAAGACTTTAAGTCAAAAACAGTTAAAAGGGACAAAGACAGTTATTATATACTGATAAAGGGGACAATTCAAAAAGAAGACATAACAATTATAAATACATATGCACCTAACAAGGGTTAGAATAGAGATTAATGAAATAGAAGAAAAAATACAGAGAATCAACAAAACCAAAAGTTGGTTGATTGAAAAGATAAAAAAAATCTACAGACCTTTAGCCAGACTGACAAAAAAAAAAAAAGAGAGAGAGAGAGAGAGAATA
>JAQZBX010016337.1:0-36580 GCA_029593785.1 Cabassous unicinctus | reverse complement strand
CTCAGGCAGACTGTCATGGCTAGCCACCTGCCTGGGGAGAGAAAGCAATTAGATTAGAGAGGGAGCAGGGAGAGGCACCTAATCAGCAGGATTCTAGCAAGCTATGGAAGTCTAAAAACATCTAGGTGAAAGGGGACAGATAGCTCTCTGAAGACCAATTAATCAAAGGAGACAATTTAGCTCAGTAGAGGAATTCCTGTCTTGCATATATGAGGCCCTTGAATCAATTCTCCAGTCAACCAAGGGAGTGATCCACCTGGTTATCAGGCATCCAGCTGATACTTTATGACAGGGAACATAAAGACATTCTTTCTGTTTTAGGCTTTCTTGTATCTGTTATTTTTATTTTATTTTTTTAATGTTCCTCTTTTTTAATTTTAATTTTTAAAATTTTAATCGCTAAAACTTGGTACATCACCTGCAGAGGGCAGGCTGCAGGGTGACTGATGAACACCAGCAGCCTGAGAAGCTCCTTGGGGGCCTGAAGGGGAGGCTGTTTTCCCTTGGTTGTTTTGTTGTTGTTGTTGCTGCTGCTGCTGCTGTTTTGTTTCTTGTTTGTTATGTTTCCCCTTTCTTTGTTTCCCTCCTTTTGTTCTTTTACCAATTTCTTTCTTCCTACATTCTTTTCTTTCCCTCATTTTTCTATTTCTTTTTCTGTTTTTCACTCATTTCACCTCTTTTTGTCTGGTCCTCAATTTTTTTTAATTTTTATTTCTCTCTCTCACTCTTTTTTTCCTTTGTTTTCTTTCCTTATTTTTTCACTTTTTCTTTTTTTTCCTTTTCTTTTTTCTTTTTCTTTTCCTCTCTTCTCATCACTCTGGCCATTTAATTTATTCTACATATTTTTCTCTATTTTGTTTCTCATTTCATTTTTTCTATTCCACTTTTTTTATCTATTCCACTGTACTTCTTATGATTTTTAACTCATATTAATTGTTTATTTCCCTAGGTCTTGTATGGTTTGTCTTCTACCTTTTTAAAATTATTATTATTACTATTTTTTTTCTCTTATCTCTTTCATTTTCTTGGGTCCTAATTTTTTCCCCCAAAGGAACATGGAAAACAGCAAGGAAATAGAATAAGAGGAATGAAGTGTCAAACTGAAACCTTACAACATACAAAACAACAACAAAATAAAACCCTAGAGTAGAAAGACAAGCTAACCAACTGAATAAACCCACCAAGATAAACAAATGCCTAGACACCAACAAAGTTACAAGCCATACTAAGAAACAGGAAGACATGGCCCAGTCTAATGAACAAACTATGAAACAGTAGGAAATGCAGAATGTGGAACAATTAATCAGGGATTTCCAAACCAATATCATGTATCAACTTAATAAAGTGAAGGAAGAGTTAAAGAACATTAAGAAGACACTGGGGGAACATACCAAAGAAATTGTAAACATACATAAAAAGATAATGGATATGATGGTGATGAATGGCACAATGCAAGAAATCAAAAATACACTGGACACACATAACAGCAGATTTGAACAGGTAGAGGAAAGAATCAGCAATGTAGAAGACAGTACATCTGAAATCATACAGATAGTAGAAGACATAGATAAAAAGATAGAAAAAATCCAGCAGGGACTTAGGGACTTGAACGACAACATGAAATGCACAAACATACACAGTATAGGCATCCAAGAGGGAGAAGAGATGGGAAAGGGGGCAGAAAGAGTGTTGGAGGAAATAATGGCTGAAAATTTCCCAATTCTATTGAGGGACATGGAGGAACATGTCCAGGAAGGAAGAGTAAAAATCCTAACAGGCCTACCCCAAGACATATATTTGTCAAATTGTCCAATGCTCAAGACAAACAGAGAATACTGAAAGCAGCAAGAGAAAAGAGATCCATGACATACAAGGGAAGTTCAATAAGATTAAGTGCTGCTTTCTCATCTGAAACCATGGAGGCAAGAAGGCAGTGGTATGACATAGTTAAGGTGCTAAAAGAAAAAATCTTCCAGCCAAGAATTCCCTATCCAGCAAAGCCGGCATTCAAATATGAGAGAGAGCTCAAAATATTCTCAGATAAACAGAAATTAAGAGAGTTTGTCAATAAGAAACCTGCCCATCAAGAAATACTAAAGGGAGTTCTGCAGGTTGAAAGGAAAAAACAGGAGAGAGAGAGTTGGAGGAGAGTGTAATAATTAAAAAGATAAAAAGAAAACTAAAAAACAGCACTGAATTATAATTTGAATGTAGTTAAAAGGGGTAATTTTAGGTTGTGTATAAATTACTAGAATAAAATTTTAAAAGAAAAACATAGGATTGTACAACATTAACAGTGAACCCTATTATAAATGATGGATTATAGTTAATAGTGCAAACATGAAAATAGTCTTTCAATTGTAACAAATGTACCATGATAATGAAAGGTGTTGATATTAAAGTGGCATATGGAAACCCTGTGTTTTATGCATGATTTTTCTGTAAGCCTACAACTCCTCTAATAAAAAAAGGATCTATATATATATATATGCGCATATATGGAAACATAAGGGGCCCCAAGTAGTCAAAACCATCTTGAAGAGAAGAATGAAGTTAGATTACTCACACTTCCTGATTTTAAAACTTATTACAATGGTCAAAACAGCATGGTACTGGCAAAAGGACAGATTTACGGACCAATGGAGTCAAATTGAGGATTGAGAAATAAACCTGCATATCTATTGAATTTTGACAAGTGTGCTAAAGGCAGACAATTGGGAAAGAAGAGTTTCTTCAAAATATGGTGCTAGAAAAATTGGATATCCATACACAAAATAATGAAGGTTGGGAAAGCGAATGTGGCTCAAGTGATTGAGCTCCCGCTTAACATATGGGAGGTACCGGGTTCAGTTCCTGATGCCTCCTGGAGAAGATGAGCAATACAGTGAGCTGGCATGATGGGCAGGTGCAGCAAGGTGACACAACAAGATGATGCTACAAGATGACACAGCAAGGAGACACAAAGAGAAAAGACAATGAAAGACACAATAAAGCAGGGAACTGAGATGGCTCAAGCGATTGAGCACCTCTCCCATATGGGAGGTCCCAAGTTCATTTCCAGGGCCTCCTAAAGAGAAGATGAGCAAACAGAGAAAGCACACACAGCGAATGGACACAGAGAGCAGACAGCGAGCGCAAACAATGGGGGGGGGAGGATAAATAATTAAAAATAAACTAAAAATAATTTTTAAAAAAGAATGAAGGTGGGCCCTTATCTCACACCATATACAAAAATTAACTAAAAAGCAACCAAATTTCTAAAGGTAGAAACCAGAAATATAAAAGCATTAGAAGAAAACATAGGGAAATATCTTCAGGACCTGTGCTAGGCAATGGTTTCTTAGACTTTACACCAAAAGCATGAGCCACAAAAGAAATAAATAGATAAATAGGACCTCATCATAATTACAATCATTTATGCATCAAAGGACTCCATCATGAAAGTAAAGAGACAACCTACAGAACAGGAGAAAATATTTGGAAGCCCATTATATAATAAGGGTTTAATGTCCAGAATTTATAAAGAAACCCTACAACTCAACAACAAAAAAACAAATAACCCAATTAAAAAATGGACAAAAGACTTGAATAAACATTTCTCCAAAGAAGATATACACATGGCCAGAAAGCACATGTAAAGATGCTCAATATCATTAGTCATTAGGGAAATGCAAACCAAAATCATAATGAAAAACTATTTCATACCCACTAGAATGGCTACCATTTAAAAATGAAAAAATAACAGGTATTGGAAAAGATGAGGGGAAACAGGAACACTTGTTCATTGCTGCTGGGTCTGTAAAATGGTGTAGCCACTTACTGTGAAAAATATTTTGGCGGTTCCTCAGAAAGTTAAATACAGAAATACCACATGAACCAGCAATACTACTTCTAGGTATATACCCAAAAGAATTGATAGCAGTGACTCAAACAGATATTTGCACACCAATATAACAGTGGTATTATTCACTATTGCCAAAAGATGGAAGCAACCCAAGTGTCCATTAACTGAGGAATGGAGAAGCAAAATGTGGTATAGACATGCAAGGGAATATTATGCAGCCAAGAAAAAGAATGAAGTTTTGATACATGCTGCAACATGGATGAACCTTGAAGACATTGTGTTATGAAAAATAAGCCAAACACAAAAGGACAAATATTGTATGTTCTCTACAATTTGAAATAATTGGAATAAGCAAATTCATGGAGTCAGACACCAGAAAACAGTTACCAGGGCCTGCAGGGGGAATAAGGAATGGACAGTTAATGTTTAAGTGGTACAGAATTTCTGTTTGAGATGATGGAAAAATTTTGTTAATGGATGATGGTGATGGTAACACAACTTTGTGAACTTAAATAATACCATTGAATTATATATTTAATGTGGTTTAAAGGAGAAATTTTTGGTTGTATTTATGTTACTAAAATTAAAATTAAAAAAAAACTCAGAGGCAATTCAAAGTCAGCATATGTGGGCTTAGTTTGTCAGTCTGCTATGACAAATACCACAGAATGGATTGGCTTAAACAATAGGAATTTATTGGCTCATGGTTTCAGAGGCCAGAAGTCTAAACCAAGGTGTTGACTAGGAAGCTTCCTTCTTCCTGGGGTCAATTCTTGATGCCATCAATCCTTAGGTTCTTTGACTTTCCATCACATGGCGATGTCTTCTCCTTTCTCTTCTAGGTTCTGGCTTACTTCCAGTTTCCGCTTCTCCCTGTGGCTCTCTCACTATATCTGAATTTCTTCTGCTTATAAAGTCTCCTCATTCTGTTGGACCACACTTTAACTAAAATATCATCTTCAAGAGATCTTATTTACAATAGGTTCACACAAGAATATGGCTCAAGATCAAGAATAAATCTAAATTGGAGTACATAATTCAACCCCCCACAGGGGCCAGCATATCCAATAGCTCGATTCAGAGACAAACAGGAGAGGAGAAAGGATACTGGTTCCATGTAATGACACTAGATACCATGTGAATAAAAGCCTCCATGATCAAATCCATCTGGAAACTGCTATCTTTAACAAATTTAAATGGGCTAATTTCCCACAGGATTTACAATTTTTTAATATTCTAAAGTGATCTGCAAATTTCCGTTGTGGAAACAGAGAATTCAGTGTTTCTCAAATCCACTTGATACCGAACCATGTTTTTTGCAGATCTGTTTCTAGAGCCAGTGCTTCATGGAATACAATTCAGAAATACATTCTTAAGCACTAATTCAGAGAGGTCAATCAGGAAACGATTTCATCCCTGCCCAGATGTTTCTCGGTTTATAGCAGTCTGGTTTCCTTTGAGAGGTTAAGGGTTCAAATAAATCATCTGCTTCTGAATCATGTATGGTTGCAAGTGTGATTGCTCTACCCCAAAGCCACTTCCTAGTCAAAAGTTACTTCCTTCCTCTATCAGAAAGAATGAACAGAATAAATGTCCCACATACACTTTTAAAAGTGATATTAAATGAGCTTTGTATGGATAAATTAATAAATTAAGGAATAACTTTTTCCCTTAGGAAAATGCTATGAAGTAAAAACTATTCTGAATGGTTCTCTAGGTCCTTTATCCTTAGAAGTAGGAATCATCTAAACATCTTCCTCATTTTATGATACAGTAGGTGAAATTACCTAAATAAATAATACTTTTTGAAAGAAAGAAAATAAAAACTAGAATAAAACTAGTGAGGCTTTGGGGGTAAGCTTCCTCTCCTATCTATTTTATTGATCTGTTGTTAGAACTATACAATATTAGGGTTGAAGAGGCCTTAAACGTTGTAGCATATATGGCTTTGCATTTTCTCACAACCCTTCCAGTTCTTTCCTCTTTTAGTCAGCATTTCATTTCTTAATAGTTACACAACAAGCCTTGAGAAATAACTGTTTGTAAGCTCATGACTGGTAAGTAAAACTTGTATGCTTAGACTTCTCTCCCAGAAAACTCTAATAATCTAATCTGTGAACTGCTTGACCGCTTTTGTATTAATGGTCCCTTACAAACTGCAGGAGTGTAACTTCTGCCCTGTAGAGAAACACTGTGAATGTCCGATCCTTGAGTATCTATCCTGAGCACTGCACTTTTTAATCACACCCCTTCTCAGGTGTCCTTCCCATCAGCAGGCAGACATTAATATAAAGACTCCTCTAGATTTCTGGCAAATGCAGCTCGAGCTTTGGAAGTGCCACCCTCTCTGCCCACCACCATGAATGATGATTTAGGCCACGAACAGGCTTAGTCTCTCAGAGAGGGAGGACATCCCTCCAGACCATCGAGGGCATGGCCCCACATAAGCTCCCTATTAAACACCTTTTGCTCTCCAAGCTGGACTTAGCCCAGTCTTTCTATGATCTGAGGTATACCTCTCAGTTTGGTTGGATGCTGTCATTTTAAAGGGTTCTCTGTTATACTTGGAACAAACCTCCTCATACTTATTCTAAAATAAAAGTGAATTTTCTTGAAATTTATTCCAGTGCTCTTTGCACCACAGCATCCTGCCTCCTAGTAAAATACATTTTTTAAATCATAGTAATTTTGATGAATTTCTTGTATTTTCTAAACAGTTGCTGTATGTGTGACAGCTCTTTATGAGAACAGTGGAAAAGCCACCAGAATAGACATTATAGTTAGAGAAAGAGAAACAGACACCACCACTTCCTGCATTTTTTCTCTTGATATATTAGATGGAAGCATGAATAGATGGAAGGATGGAAGGATGGAAGGATAGATCCAGGGATATTTTTTGCATTTGCAATGGAACTGGATATGTCATTTGCAATTAGAAAATGGTAAGAGAAAACCTCCTGAATATTCTGAATGAGGGACCTGAATTTATAGTTATGCAGCTAACAGTTTCCCTGCTTTTACCCATCCTACAATTCCCCTGTTTACTTTAGATGCTTACATTTTTTTCTTTCCCCTAGGTGATCCCTCCCAAATGCTCTCCCCTTCAGCACACCCACCACCTCAGAATTCATTTCATAGACTCAAGAGCTCTAGATATAGCAGATCCAAGGCCCACAAGAACCCTTGATCTATGACTCAGGCTCAAAACTATTTTCTCAACTGAATTATCCTAGGCCCTAAACCCCTTTCTCTGCCCCTAGGTTCCTGGACCTTAGAGACCTGCAGATCCAAGGCTGCTTTTTCCCCATTCCTCCCAGCATATCCAATAGCTCGATTCAGAGACAAACAGGAGAGGAGAAAGGATACTGGTTCCATGTAATGACACTAGATACCATGTGAATAAAAGTCTCCATGATCAAATCCATCTGGAAACTGCTATCTTTAACAAATTTAAATGGGCTAATTTAAATTTGCCCAGGATCTGCAGACAACTCCCCTCAATGTACCATCTCTATAAACAAGGAGTATTTCCCTGAAAGTAATCCAACCTCATAAGGTATCTAAACCCACGGGAGCCACCACTCCCATCTGTTTAGAAAGGAAATGTGCCAGAACCTTTCCCATTGGGGGCAGTCCCTGACACATCACTCACTTGATTTACTTACACAGGGTTGAATGCTCTGATTACTTTCTTGCTCTTCCCATGACAGTGTGTTGATGGTAAAATTGGAGTTTAGCCTTAATGGAGTAGGGAGAAATAGCCTAAATCATATGATACAACCTGGTTTAACAAAGAATCCTGCACTGGAAGATTGGACATGCGCACTCAGGGGTACTTCCCTTGCCTTTGTGATTGTCCCTGTGTATCCATCTTCATCAGGGTCTTGGCTTTGCCAAGGCAGGATTCAAGCACTATTGGATCCCGTGGGCTAATACCAAGGAGTTTCAGTTTATTACATAAAAGACAGCATTTGCAAAGATTTTAAATTAGAGTTTTAAATACTTTAATGATGAAAAGGAAGTGAAATATGTCCAAGTCCCAGAAACTGAGTGTCAGCAGAATAAGGAAAGAGAACTAGAATTATTGTCTCCTCAATGAATTAGCTCAAAGAAAAGAAGCTGTAAACTAAAAGTTCCTTGATCATGAAAAATGTAACTGCCATATAATATTCCTGAAAACTTACTGCTCTATCACTCGCCCTTTGAACTAACTGTGAGAAAATCAAGGGCAGCAGGTCTGGGGTTGATTTTGAAGTCATTTTGTAGTAATTTAAAGTAATTGGGATTTTTTACGATGGTTGCTGTAAAGAAGACTATATAGCTTTGCTATTCCTTGTGACAGTTCTTTGAATTACACCTCCAGAATAAGAAGTATGAGGCATGGTTGTTAATTTATAGCAACACACTCATTCCACCGTCATGGACTGGCATTACAAATGAGCAAAGGGAAAAAACAGCCTCTGGGTAAAATGAGATTTACCTGTGGAAGTGCTCTTACCCAGTCCATCCTCATTTCCATCCAAGGGCACATCCACAGACTCTCACACTGCCCTCTGAAGCTGATCTGCACCTCATCTGGAATCCTGAGTGCTAAGTGAAATTCTTAAAACATGTAAGAATCTTAATTAGTAAAGGATCAGAGAAAAAAATAAGTGTTCTATAATAATTAAGCAAAATCGAAGCCTGATGACAAAAGCTCTGACTGCTTGTCTCTGAGATGTTTGCTGTAGGTAAAGCTTGTCAGTTGCTGCCTCCTTAGCACAAATTGCATTTGATTTCAGGAAGAGGCCTTCAGAGCAAGAGTATAAAGATGTTTTCAGTATCTTCTCTTCCCTTCAGTAGCCCTGCTATGGGCGCCACCATAATTAGAAGCTGGCTTTTAGAGGGATGGTTTGAGTGTTCAGTTCAGTTTATTTTCTTTCTAGTAGTCCCGTTTTAATATGAAGTAACTTTTAGAAGCATGCTTTGAATTTCATTGACAGCCATCCTACATGTTTGACAAATATCGCCATGAAACATTGTCCTTAATTCAGATAGAGGGGAGAAAAAAAATGGCCTAAATTTATGTTTGAATCCAACTAAAGTTATGTTGCCTTTCACTCTAAATTGAGTGAGGCTTTCTAGTCAAGGCTTGCTACGAAAAGGGTGCTCCCCACGCCATCAGCGTCAGCATCACCTGGGAGTTCTTTAAAAATGCAGAATCTGGTGCCCCACCCCAGACCTGCTGAACCAGAATCTACACTTTAAGAAGATCCTGGGTGAATTGTGTGCACATTAAAGCTTGAGAAACACTGCTCTACAGCCATTAGTTAGGGGGAAAACTGTGTCAGGTTAAAAAGAGAAAGTAAAGAAAAAGAGAAAGCAGCAGAAGGAAAAATAGGGTGTCATTTTTTGTCCCCTCACCAAAATGCAGAAGATGAAGTGTAGAATTTTAGCAATAATCAAAGAATTAAGTCATAATATATCTGGTGAGATAGGCACCAATATAACCCACCAGGACTTCTGATTCTCTTTCTGAGTGCTTGGAAGGACTGCACATCCCCCTTGAACTGGGGCATGACCTGGTGACTTGCTTTGGCCAATGAATGTGAGTTCAAGAGATGCAGGTCAACTCCATGTGGAAGTATTTAGAAACTGGCACATGATTCTCCATGCTCTTCCACTGCCAAAGTGTTCCTGGAAACACATGTTGATGTGGAGATGTTATACGACTGAAGAAGAGAAGTTAAAGAAGAAAAAAAAAAAAAGAAAGAAAGAAACAGAAGGGGGGAAAGGTATCATTACTTTTGTCTCCTTACCAAAATGGTGAATAAGCAAAAAGTGTAGAGTTTTAGCAATATTCAAAGAAGTAAGGGAATATAACTCTTCCAACACATGAAGGATAGCTGTCTCAGAGAATTGCCTTGAACTCAGTGAATTTTATGTGAGTAAAAATATTCCTCTGAGATGTAGAGGCTTTATTATTGTAGCATAACCTCATCTTTCCTTACTGATACAATCTGAAAAGTATAAAGGAAACGAGGTGGAGAAAAGTAATCACTGCCCATTATAAGGCCTAAAGACTTAGAGGCACAGTCCAGCATCCCATCAAATGCATCCATGTCATGATAACAGCCAGCATAATTTGAAATGTTCCAGAGACCTTCAAATTTGGCACTGCACAGCTCCATAATCCAATATAATATCTTGAGTTACAGCCTATGTTGGTTAAGGGGAAAATGAAGAGGTTCTAAAATAATTTTGAACCTCTTCTTTTACCTAAAACTACATAAATATACTGCTTTATATTCATTTCCAGCTTTACTCATCTGTTTTTTGAGGTGCTTAAAAGCTGTTACAGGTTTTGTGTAAAACAGGGATGTCACTGGAGATGACTTTTTCCCTATAAGACATGAATATGCCTGGGTGGCAAGAGTACAGTAATACTGGTTTTCATTGATATCTCTTTAACCACCACTCATTGTCTTTTAGCAGAGATAGAAGTGTTTCTGCAGCTTACTTTCATTTTTCAAAGCATAAATGGCACTGTCTTATGGTTAATGATACTGAAATATCTCTGAACCTGTCACTGGAATATCTTTGGGCTCAGGGTATCAGATCTAGGTGCCAAGACATTTAATTCAAGCATCAGGGACACCAGTCTGGGTGCCTTTGTTAGAGAACTACTGATGTTCTGGTAGAAATGTCAAAATGCTGAACAAAATGCTGCATTTGTATTCTTTTCTAATTAATAGTAGCTAGAGGATGCCATACTGCAATGAAGATACTTATGCAGTGTATTAGCCTGAGTTTTCTAGGAATGGACAAGATATATATGTGTGTATGCATCTGTGTGTGTATAATACAAATATCATAAATTTTTAAAATAAGAATAGTCTCACATGACAGTGGGGATGGGCAAGTCCAAATTCTGTAGGGCAGGCCACAAGCTGGGAACTCCAATGAAGGTTTTTGATGAATTCCCCAGGAGAATATGGCTGAAGTAGAGATGGAAAGTCTCTATTCTAACTGTTGAAATCATCACTTCTCCTTTTAAAGCCTTCAACTGATTGGATGAGACATCTCTCATTGCTGAGGACAATCTCCTCAGTTGATTGTAGATGTAACCAGCTATAGATGCAATCAACTTACTGATGACTTAAGTCCACAAAATACTCTCACAGTAACAATCAGGCCAGTGCTTGCTTGACCAATCAACCTGCCACCATAGTCTGCCCAAGTTGACACATGAATTTAACCATCACAGTTCACCCCTTGTGGACTTGGCAGTCATACACATCTCCTTAAGCCATAATTAATCTCTAAATAAAAATAAGAAGTCATATTTTCACCTGACAATAATCAACTATCCTGCATGTAACTGGAAACATGCTAAATTTCCCCAGAATAGGGTGAAAGTCCTTGAGTAATATTCACTCTTAAATTTTATATCATATAACTTAAATACTATGACGTGAAGTTAATACAACTTATGCCACACAATGAGGGGATAAGATAGGTAAGAAAGCAAAGATATTCGTTTTAGATTTATACACAAACATATAACAAAACAAGGAATTTCTCATTTCTGTAACTGATCAGATGGTCATAGCTCCTACTTATAATCACCTTTTTCCACTACTCAATCCATATTTCCTTTACCAAGGACAGCTGGCCATGGTTCCTTGTCTGGTGAGAAGACCCAAACTTCAAAAGTTTCTGGGCCATTAGTAGTACTGCCTGGATTGGGTTGTTGCAGTTTTCCATTGACTTTAATCACAGGGAATGGCAGAACTAAGAGACACCTTAGAGGATCTCTTGTATTGCAGACAAACTCTTCCTTATCTTCATTGTGTAGATGTGATCCTATTTCCTCTTGATAGTCAGGATCAGTCACCTCAGTCAGTACAGTAAATCCCTTCTTTGCCTGTTGATTCAGAGGCATAAGGAGCCCAAAGTCGCCAGGTGGCAGTCTTAACTTCCAGTTCAATGGAATCATCATTATGTCTCCCGGTGAAAACACTCTTCCTTTGGAACTAAGACATGTAAGCTAGCAGAGCGTAAGGTTGCAGGGATAAGAAACAAAAAGTTTTCTAGTGGATCACTAACAGTAATAGTGAGTGGTGTTACTCTTATTTCCACCCCTTGAATCCTGGACCCATGAATACTGGCTATGGGAGAAACATCACCATATTATGGACACTAATTTAGAGCATATACAGCCTCCAGCACAATGCCCCAGCCCTGCAGGATACTGCCACCTTATTGGCACTATAATTGATTACTCAAAAGGCCATTTCATCATTCTATCAACCCAGCTGCTTCAGGATGATGGTGAACATGGTAAGATCAGTGAATTCCATGAGCATGTGCCCACTGCCACACTTCATTTGGTCAGAAGAAATGCTGTGTGGACTACCATGTTGGTAGATAAGGCATTCTGTGACTTCACAGATAATAGTGTTGGGAGAAGCATTGTGTGCAGGGAAGGCAAATCCATATCCAGAGTATGCATTTATTCCAGCTAGAAAAAAACAATTCCCCTTCCACTGTAGTTAATAGGACAAATATGAGAACATTCTCTCATGAACTATAACAAATGTATAACACTAATACAGGGTGTAAATAATCAGTTGGGTTGGGGGAAAATACACAAAATGTAAGATAATGGGCTATGGTTAATAGTAATATTTTGATGATGTTCTTTCATAGTTTGTAACAAATGTTTCACAACAATGCAAGGTGTTGGTGGTGGGGTGATGTATGGGAGCCCTGTATGATGATATGTATGTTTGTTTTATTTTTACTATACACTTATTGGTTACATATGTTCATGTATGAATGATACACTTTAACAGAATTTTGTTTTAAAAAACACTGCTTTTTCCATAACGGAAGTGGCCCAATGTAAACAACCTGCCACCAGGTAGCAGGCTGATAACCTTGGGGAACAGTGCCATATTGTGGACTGAGTGTTGGTCTCTGCTGCTGGCATATAGGGCACACAGCAGTGGCTATATAGACAGGTTGGCTTTGGCAAGTGGAAGCCCATGTTGCTAAGCCCATGCATAACCTCCATACCTAACACTATGACCACTTTTTTTCATGAGTCCATTGGGCAATGACAAGAGTGGCTAGGAAAAGACACTGACAAGTATCCACAGAACAGGTCAACTTATCCACTTGATTATTAAAATCTTCCTCTGCTGCAGTCACCTTCTGGTGAGTAGTCATGTGGGACACAAATATCTTCCTGATTTTGCCCACTCAGAAAGGTCTATCCACATACCTCTTCCCCAGAACTCTTTATCACCAATTTTCCCATCATTTTCCTCCCAAGCATCTGACCATCTAGCCAAACCATTAGTGACAGCCCATGAATCAGTGTACAAATGCACCTCCGGTCATTTCTACTTCCAAGCAAGATGAACCAGGTGCACTTCTCAAAGTTCTTCCCAATGAGATTTCCCCTCACCACTATCCTTCAGGGATGTCCCTAAAGGGGGTGCCATGCTGCAGCTGTCCACTTTCGGTTGGTACTTGCATATCATGGAGAACCATATGTAAGCCAAGCCCAAGTTTTCTCTTTCTCAGTCAACTGATTGTAAGAAACTCCCTCAAGACGCCTGAGATGTGGGCTGGGAAAGAGAAGGTAATGTGGCAGGAGTGGGGACCATGGGCATTTGGGACACTTGTAATTTGCTGTGCCTTCAGGATCTACTTGAATCCAATTTCCTATATATCACTGCCATTTATAATGGAGTGTTGCTGTTCATGCCCAACTTTATGACTTGGCAATTCAGTCAATACCCAGCTCATGACAGGCAACTTAAGTCTCATGATAAATTGGTAGAGCATGGTTAAGTATTCAGTCTCTACTAAGGCCCAGTAGCAGGCTAAAGGCTGTTTCTCAAAAGGAGAGTAGTTATCTGCAGAGGATGACAAGGCATTGCTCTAAACTCCAAAGGATCTGCACTGTGATTCTCCTATAGAAGCCTACCAGAGTCTCCAGACAGTGTCTCTATTTGCCACTGACACTTCCAGCACAATTGGATTTGCAGAATCATATGGCCCAAGTGGCAGAGTAGCTTGCACAGAAGTCTGGACCTGTCTCAGAGTCTCCTCTTGTTCTGGTCCCCACTCAAAACTAACAATTTTTCAGGTCACTCAGTAAATGAGTCAGAGTAGCACACCCAAATGAGGAGTACACTGTCTCCAAAGTTGCCAACTAGATATTGTGCACCCTTTTTTTTTTTTTGGTTGTAGGAGAGGCCAGATGCAATAGCTTAGAAAGAATATCTCGACATCATTGGGTGCCAAGAAATTTCACTGAGAGGGAAAAACCTTAATTTTTGTTGAATTTATTTCCCACCCTATGACACACAAATGCCTTACAAATAATTCTAAAATAGTTTCTCCTTCTTTCGCACAAAGTCCAATCAACGTGGTATCATCAGTATAATGGACCAGTGCAATGTCATGTGGGAGGGAGAGGCAATCAAGTTCCCTGTGAACAATATTATGGCACAGGGCTGGAGAGTTGAAATACTCCTGAGGCAGGACAGTGAAGGTATATTGCTGGCCTTGCCAGCTGAATGCAAACTGTTTCTGGTGGTCCTTACTAATGGCAATGGAGAAAAAAGCATTTGCCAGATCAATACCTGCATACCACATACCAGGTAATGTATTGATTTGCGCAAGCAAAGATACCATATCTGGAACAGCAGCTGCAACTGGAGTCACCACCTGGTTAAGGTTATGATAATCTACTGTCATCCTCCAAGAACCATTGGTTTTCTGCACAGGTCAAATAAGAGAGTTGAATTGGGATTTGATGGGAATCACTACCCCTGCATCCTTCAAGTCCTTGATGGTGGCACTAATCTCTCCTATCCCTAGAGCAAAGTGGTATTGCTTTTGTTTTGTTTTTTATTTGTTTTGTTTTTTTGGTCTGTTTTTATTTTTTTTTATTTTTATTTCTATGCTTTTGATTTACTATTTTGCTAGGTAGAGGCAGTTCTAGTGGCTTCCACCAGGCCTTTCCTACCACTCCAGAAGTCAGGGCACCATTGTGGGGATTATGCCAGTTTCTGAGTATGTCTATTCCAATTATATATTCAGAAACTGGGGAAATAACCACAAAATGGTCCAGGGACCAAGTGGACTTCTTGTAAAATGGACCTAAGCTAGAATTCCATTGATCACCTGACCTACATAAGCCCCTACTCTGACTAGTGGACCACAGTGGCATTTTGGGTCTCCTGGATTAATGTCACCTCTGAGCTGGTGTCTAATAATCTCCAAAATGTCTGATCACTTCCTTTTCCCCTAATGCACGGTTACCCTGGTAAAAGGCTGTGGGTAATCTTTAGGGAAGCCTGGGAGGAAGACTAACAGTATAAATTTTTGGCAGTGTAGCCAGTTCCTTCCCCCAAGGGGTCCTGGCCTTCCCTTCATTCAGGAGGCTCTGGGTCTGGTTTTCAGGAATCTCAAGACTGCAGCTACACAAAATAAGATTTTCTTTCAGAGCACACACAGAAACTTTCATGTCCTTCATGTGGTGCTTAAGCTGGGAATTTGAACCCTTGAGCTTAATCCCTTTCTTTTACAACTATATCCATTGTGTTTAGGAACAACCAGCCAACATCATTATAATTTTTTACTCCACGAAACTTTGTTAAGGTGTCAAAAACACTCTCACCCTACACCTTTCCTTTTATAAACATTTATGTAGCCATATCCAGTAGTGATATTTTGCATATCTATATTGCCAACTCACAACATGGACTCTCAGTACCATCTTGATGGTTGGAAATAGTCATTACTGATTTGAATCTAATCCAATTAGAGAACCAATTACAGACCTTATCTATTAGAGACACACTAAATATTTCAAAATGAAATAATTATGGGGTCTGGGCTTCGCTTCAAAATAATCCAGGTAGAGAAGTAATGGAGTGAGCATGTATAGAGATAAAACAAGTTTGACCAATTATGATTATTGTTGAGGCTGGGTGATGGGTACCCCAGATTCATTATATTATTCTCTTTACTTCTAGGTATGTCTGAAAATTTCCATAATAAAGATTTTTAAAAGGTTAAAAAACAAGCAAACCAAGACATGAATTAATAACTTGCCATGCCAAGCCCTGTGACTTGCACATCCCAGTGGGTCAGGAAAAAAAAGTAAAAATGTACACAACAAGCCCAGTTTCATGATTACTTTACCTGCCTGCCTTGTACACAGAGTTGCTACTGATTAAAGTTAATCAAATACAGTAATTTACATTTGATTATTGGACATTTCTCAAACATTTCAAAAGAACCCCTAGTCAAGGGGAAAGAGGAAAAGCTTCTCTAATGAGCATTTAAAGCTCTTTGTTCTGAATTACATCTTCCTCATACCTCCTTAGCTCCAACTCAATTTGGGCATATCTTTTATTTACTCATATAAAAAATGTCAATTGAGTCATCTTCTCCTTCTTTAATTGCCATGTATTACAGACCTCGTTTACTAAATTCCTTGATATACTTCAAATTTAGTCTTAATCATGCTTCTCTTTGAAAAATAAAATTTCTTGGCTCTTTGGAAGTCTCTTTTTTCCTTCACAGGATTTACAGAAAAGTAAATGAGGGGAAGAGGTGATTGTTATTCTTTAAAACATCATAAAACTGCAATAATCAGAAGATTCCAAGAGATTCTACAGGCCATTTGATCAATTTGGATCTCAGAAATGTAAGCAAGGGATAGCTGCAAGATAATGTCGTGCTTTCTTCTAACAATCATGTGTTCTAAAAAGAATAGAATGGAAAAAAATTTGGACAAAGAAAGCGATAATAATAAGAATATTAGATTAGTGAAAGTAAATTAGTGGTAAGAATTAAGTTTAAACCAGAACCAACCAAACTGATGTCCCTCATCAGATAAAACCTGTAGTTAAGTACCATTTAAATGAACAAGTTGATTTTACATAATATGTATACATATAATATGTACAATATAGAAGTCATCAAGAAAGGCATTTCTTCATTTACCAAGGACATCTGTAATATTTTCTAACCATCTAAGGATCATCTCCATGGAAGGGAAGTTGGTACAACCACTTTGGGAAACTCCTAAGCAATATCAACTAAACTTGCAAACATGCGTATCTTCTAAGCAATTCTATTCCTGGGTATATATCCAACAAAAGTGAGTACATTTATTCAAACATATGTACTGGAATGTTCATATTATCATTGTTCATAATAGGTCCATGCTGAAAACTACCAAAATGGCCATCAGTAGAATGAATAAATTGTGGAATATAAACAAGGAATGAGAATAAGAGAATTACAACCACATGCAACAATATAGATGAAATTCACCAACATAATATTGAGCCAAAAAAGTCAAATACAAAAGAGTACTAACTGTATTATTCCATTATATCAAGCATAAATATAGGCAAAACTAATCAAACCTGTTAGAAGTCAGGATACTGATTACCCTTTGGGGTGTACTGACTATAAAGGTGAGCAAGAGTGGGGATTTGCAGAGTTCTGTTTCTTTATTTGTGTGCTGGTAAAGCATTGTCTTCATTTCTCGGGCGCTATGACACATATTACACAATGGGTTGACTTAAACAATGGAAATTTATTGCCTCACAGTTTGGAGACTGGAAGGCTTGTTTCTACCCAGGGCTAGTAGTGTTCTGGCTGGCTGGCAATCCTTGGGTTCCTTAGTTTTCCATCATATAGCAATATTCTGATATTCTCTCCTTGTTCTTCCAGATTCCAGCTAATTTCTGACTTCTGGCCCCTCCCCATGGTTTTCTCCTTAAATCTCCAGTAATAGGATTAAGACCCATCCTCATTCAGTTGGTCCACACTTTAACTAAAAAAAACATCTTCAAAAGGTCCTATTTATGATGGGTTCATCCCACAAGAATGTGGATTAAGATTAAGGACATGTTTTCTCTGGGTATTTAACAATCTGACACATGCAGGTTTGTTCACTTTGTAAATATTCTTCATGCTATACATTTATGATAAGTGCACAGTTCTGTATGTATATTTTAATTAAATATGAACAACTTTAAAAAAAACAAGCAAAAATATTATTAGAGTCAATGACTGTAATCACTTTGAATGTGTCATTGTTGTGTAGAAATTAATAATAAATGATGTCAAAAGATAGGACCAATACAATGGATGCACATTCATCAAGGAAGGAAGTGGTAGCTGGTCAGGAGTACTTGGTGTGGTAAAAAGGAAAAGTGAGGATTTTTGAACAGTCTACTCTCAAGTTCTTTAAAAAATCTAGAGTAAACCAAATAAATTTAAATATTTTTTAATTTTAGAAATATTTTGAAATGTTTATGTGAATTTTTGCTCTTTTGATACTGAAGTGATAAATATTAAAAGGACAAAACATCAAAAATAAAGTATTGTCTGCATTAAAATAATAATTCTAAATTCTGTACATTTATAACAAAAATATTTTGACTACAATATTTACTGATTGGTAAAAATACTGATTGGTGTCTATCTGTATCTATTATTTCAGTTGCAATTATAAAATCTGAAAATATAAATCTAAACAATTAAAAGGAATACATTTTTTTAGCTTCTCAGATTTGAAAAGAGTATAAAAAAATGGTGATGGCTTGGATAAATGGATATGGCTGTTAAGCATATAAACTTACATGTATTTTTTAAGGTAATTTGATAACATATATCAAAAATCTTTAAATTCTGCATATTCTTTGGTCTAACAATATCACTTATTAGCACCTTTTCTAATGAAATGATCAGAGAGGTCTTCAAAGAAGTATTATTATATATTTATAATTTTTTAAAAGTTAGAAATAACCTTAATAGTGGATTGGTAAGGCAAATTAAGGAACATCTAGAAGATCAAAACTACTTTACACCAAAAATTTACACTATAAAGAAACCATCTTGACAAAAAGAAAAATATATATTGCATTGCTAAGTAACAAAGCAAGGCTTCACAAAAATGAATAAATTATTATCTCATTTGTGTAAAATAACCATATATATAACAATAAATTTATATAGTTATAATTATGTATATATATAAATATAATTAAAACCATATATGTGATACCTACTTCTCTTAGGTCTTATATAATCATATATATACAGAGATCACACAAAAATTCCCCTGTCTCCTTCCCTCACTCACTTAGATAGCATTTTGGTTCCCTAACATTTACTTTTCAGATGTTTCTTTTGATACAGACTAGAAGCCCAATGTGCAATCCATTGAGCCACAGAGCCCACCTCAGATATTTCTTAACATTTCCAGAGAGGTATCTCATATGTGTTCACAAGTGAAGTACTTTCCTTCTGAGCTCCATTCTTGTTCTCTTGTCTCTCATGGGGCACCATAGACTCCCAAAAGGCACCAGTCCATTCTGCCAGATGTCAGGCCCTGCCATTACCAGCTACTGCTGAGGAATGTGGGCCCTTGAGATGCCAAAGCTATATGGTCTTTTGTTGAGAAATGTGGCTGAATCTTTGCCCCCCTCCTAGATAATCTATGATGATCAGACCCAGAAACAAACCCTAATATGACATGTATGATGATGGCATGTTTCTGAATTCCAGACCAAAATAAATAAAATAGCTCCAACCAGTGATGGAAAATTATCAAGATATTTATAATAGTTTGGTCTCCAAAAAGTAATGAATACATTTTAGCTACAATCCCTTAAAGAAAGCAGTGCCCTGGAGCTGGTGTTAATGGAAATGCTGGTGTCAAAACTTAAGACAGACCTTGAGAAGAAAAGAAAGAATGCTGTGATGCTTATGCTAATATGTCAGCTTGGCCAGGTAATGGTGCTCAGTTGTTTGGTCGAGCAAGCACTGGGATAATTGTAACACAAGGGGATTTCATGGACTTTAATCATTAGTGAATTGATTGAGTTGATTGCATATATGGCTGATTACATCTACAGTGAACTGAGGATATTGCCTTCAGCAAAAAGAGACATCTCATCCAATCAGTTGAAGGCCTTAAAAGGAGAAGTGATTTCAGCATTCAGAGAGAGAATTTCCATCTCTACTTCAGACAGACAGCGTCTCCTGGGGAACTCATCAAGGACCTTCATCAGAGTCCCTGGCTTGCTGCCTGCCCTACAGAATTTGGACTTGTGCTTCCCCATGGTTGCTTGAGACAATTTTGTAAAATCTCATACTATTTACAAATATCTCCCTTCTGTTACATTTCCCTAGAGAACCCTGACTTAAACAAATGCCTGGGAAGGGAAAAGGAGAGATGGAGCTATGCTTTAAGAATAAAATTGGCTTTAGTATAACAATTACCTAACCTCATTAATTCTTTCTATTTATACTTACCCTCCTTTTACTTCATATATATATATGTATGTATGTATGTACGTATATATATACATATATATATAATTACAAAATACTTCAATTTTGGGATATTTGCCCTGTGTGAGGCCTTATGCTAAATGAGCAGTTTACATATATTTTATCAATTAATGCTTGCAATAATATTCTGAAATAGGCATTAATATTGCCATGTTGTAGATAAAGAAACAGAGATGGCTGAAGGTTAATTAACATCTCCAAAGTGAGGCACCTAGTAAGAGACAAAATTTCCATCCACTGGCAGTTTGACCAGGTTCAATGGATAAAGAAGACTCAAAGGACCACAAATCCACAGTTTACTACAAGGATACAATATAGCGATAGCATTAAATTAAGGATATGCATCACCGCCAAAGGCGGTGTCACAACAACGGGTCCAGAGAGACCAGGTACAAGTTCCTATTATCTCCCCTCTGTAAGGGCCAGAGAAGGTTGCACTTGCTCTCCAAGAAACAGTGACGTGCACAGAACACCTTAGAACAAGGAAGCTCATAATGGAGTCTCAGCTGGATTTTATTTATATTTTTGTTGTTTTGCTGGTCAAGTAGACATATGCCTTTTACATAAACAGGCCTAACAGCAATGATTCTGTTGCATCTGCAACACTGCAGCAATGATTACAGCAATCCTCTCAGTATAAATCATTAATCTTACTGTTATCAGTTTCACTATTTTCAATAAGCAATGCTTACAAGCTAAAACAAACTCTGAACTTCAGACTCAGATTAAAAGATAACACAATTAATGTATTTCAAGGCTTTACCAGGGCTCAGTATTTTGAATGTGTGTTTCTTATTCCATTAGGACAGCAGGCTAATTCTAGGCCTGCTGAAATTAATTTTCATGGCATATCAAGTTAACACATGTATACCCATTCCTTATTGCCTCCTAAAATGAATACCATTAGAGATAGTCTTAGGTTTAAAGTACTATTTCCAGGAAATTTATGCAAATTTCCAAATCTATAAACCAAGATTGGAAATACATTAAATCACTGGCCACCATGAAGACCTTAGCAAGATTTATTTCCAGGTGGGCAAATAGAAAAGAAGATCCTGAAGCACTGGGATATAAGAATGGATGAGGAAGTGGGGGAAATTCTTTCTGGACATGGAGGAAGGCAGCTATGTGCTGGAGAGAGCGGCCCTAGCCCACTGATAGAGTAGGTATTTTGAAGGCCTGTAGGATGCAAGCGCTGCACATGGAGCCTCTACGTATAGATTTTGTTTCGCTCTCTATAATCTTGTTTTACAAGCACATTCTTTACTCAAAGTAATCTTTCACAATATCACACATGTATAAACACATATTAACCACATGTACATTATAAGCACATGTATCTTATGCTAGTCACTACCACATTCAACATTCAGTCCATCCACAACTATTCCAGTCTTCTGATAGACTAACTCAACTAGTCCACTCAGAATTTGGAGAAATTTCCACTTTTATCAACAACCTATATATAGATATTAGAAAGACAAACACAAATATGTGGTTCCTTACACTCAAAGCACGAGAAACAAAAGAAAAAGTAGATAAATGGGACCTCCTCAAAATTAAACACTTTTGCACCTCAAAGGACTTTGTCAAAAGGGTGAAAAGGCAGCCAACTCAATGGGAGAAAATATTTGGCAATCACATATCAGATAAGGGTTTAATGTCCATGATATACAAAGAGATCATACAACTCAAAAATAAAAAGACAAATTACCTGATTGAAAAATGGGCAAAACTTGAAAAGACAATTGTCCAAAGAAGAAATACAAATGGCCAAGAAACACATGGAAAATAATCACTAGAAGTTAGAGAAATGCAAATCAAAACTATAATGAGGGGGAGTGGATGTGGCTAAAGCAGCTGAGCTCTCACCTCCCACATGGGAGGTACCTGGTTCAGTTCCTGGTGCTTCCTGAAAAAACAGAAACGAACAACAAGTAAAACAAATGAAAAAACCAACTCAGGGAAGCCAATGTGGCTAAGTGGTTGAACACCAGCTTCCCACATACGAGTTTCCATGTTCAGTCCACAGCCCCCGGTGCCTTGGGGGAAAAAAAAAAAAAAAAAAAACCACAATGAGATATCATTTCACACCTATTAGACTGGCTGCTATTAAAAAGTCAGAAAACTGTAAATTTTGGAGAGGATGTGGAGAGATAGGAACATTTATTCACTGTTGGTGGGAATGTAGAATGGTACAGCCACTTTGGAGGACAGTTTGGCAGTTCCTAAGGAAGTTGTATATAGATTTGCCATGTGACCCAGCAATACCATTACTAGGTATATATCCAGAAGAACTGAGAGCAGAGAAATGAACAGACATCTGCATAACAACGTTCATAGCTGTGTTATTCATTATTGCCAAAAGTTAGAAACAACCCAGGTATCCATCAGTCAGTGAGTGGATAAACTATTTGTGGTGTATACATACGATGGAATATTATGCAGCAGTAAGAAGAAATGAAGCCGTGAAGAACATGAAAACATGGATGACCTGGAGGACATTATGTTGAGTGAGCAAGCCAGATACAAAAGGACAAATACTGTATGATTGCACTATTATCAACTACTAAATATATTGTGTAAACTCATGGAGTTAATAATTAAAAATAGGTCACCAGAAAATAGAATGAGGGTAGAGAATGGAAAGCTGAAGGTTAATCTATGCAGAACTGGTAAAAAAAAAGTTGTTTGTAAATCTTTAGAAAGGAATAGAAATGGTGAAAGCATGTCATGGTGTTTATAACTAGCAGAGCTATTACATGGGTATGACAGTGGTTGAAAGGGAAAGTCTAAGGTCATGTATATTACTAGAAGGAATGCTAAAAACTGTATAAGATAGTAAAACCTCATGCAAAACATGAATATGGGTGATATTGCATATATAAGACTGTTTTTACAAAATATAAATCCCAATATACTAGAGAGAAGAGAATAGCAGCTATGTACAGCAGGGGAAGCATAGAGAGATTGAGAGGTGATGAGTTTTGTTTATTTGTTGTTTATTATTATTATTACTGGAATAATGAAACTGTTCTAAGAATGATTGAAGTTATGAACGTGCAAATATGTGATTACACCAAATACCACTGATTGTACACTTTGGATGGATTTATGCTTTATTAATATGTATCAATAAAATTGATTTGTTAAAAAATAATAATAATAAAAGACCAAAAAAATTCATTCCTCTTGCTTGTAATTATAACACTCATTTTGCTTATTGTGTGTGTGTGTTTTGTTTTTGTTTTTTTGGTCAAAGTGAACATGGCTTTAGTATTTTTATGATAATTAAAGTAATATATATTCAATTCTAGTTTAAGATGGCCACATTAATTCATTGAAATTTGTTTTTGCTTTCTCCCCAAACCTCCCTCACAACAGAGTAAAAGACATTTTTTAAAGGTATAAACACATAAGGACAGGGTAAAGAGGAGAGGATAGCAATAAAACACTTGATGCTGGCAAGAAGATGGGTGTATGGTGACTGAAAGCAGATGAAAGAAAGCTAAAGCCTAAGCCAATAGATGAGAAAAGTGGAAAATAGCCTTATTTATACCACAGAAACTTTACCAGCTCAGGATCTGGCATCTTCAATACTTATGAAACTAGGGAAGAATGGGGGTACGGGGGAGTGTATAGTTAAAAGGACTGCAGGACAACTGAGAAACAGATTGGTAATTAGATCCTCTAATCCATGATACTGGGCAACTGCCCTTCTCCCCATTTCAACCAGAAATTTGTGAACTTAATCTTCGAGGCTCTCTGGTTAGTGGGGTGCCATGCACAGTTGACTGCATAGGTGTCTGTATTAGTCAGCCAAATGGGTGCTGATGCAAAATACCAGAAATCTGTTGGCTTTTATAAAGGGTATTTATTTGCGGTAGAAGCTTACAGTCACAAGGCCATAAAGAGTAAGTTACTTCCCTCACCAAAGTCTGTTGCCACGTGTTGGAGTAAGATGGTTGTCAGTCTCTGCAGGGTTCAGACTTCCTCTTCCTCCTAAAGCTATGTGACCCAAGCTTCTTCTGATCTCAGCTGTAGGCTAGCATAAGGCTTATCTCTCTCCCCAGGGCTCATTTCTTTCCTGGCTTTTTCAGCTTTTCAGGGCTCTGGTCTTTTCAGCTGCAAACTATCAGCCAAACGACTTTGGATGTTGCTCCAGCATCCAAAACTAAACTCTCCGTGTTCTCCTTCTCTGTGTATTTACTTCCCTGTCTTGATTGAACATCCATTTACATAGCCCACAAAGGGCGGGATGGGGACTCAAACTGAGCTTCACTAATGATGTGGCCAATTAAAAGCCCTAATCTTGATTTTTTTAAATATTTTTTTTTATTTTTTAAAGCTACTTAGATTACATAAATGTTACAAAAAATATATAGGGATTCCCATATGCCCCACTTCCCACACCTCCCACAACCTCCCACATAAACATCCTGCATTAGTGTGGCACATTCATTGCAATTGATAAACATATCCTGGGGCTTTGCCATTAAGCATGGACCATAGTTCACATTATAGTCTACACTCTCTCCCACACAGCTCTGCATGTTATGTGATGATATAAAATGGCCTATATCTGTCGTTGCAGTGTCACTCAGGACTATTCCCAAGTCCCGAAAAAAAACCCATATTACAACTATTTTTCCCTCTCTCTACCCCCAGAGCCTCCAGTGGCCACTGGCTCCACATCAATGTTGTAATTTCTTCCATTGCTAGAATCACAATATGTCTATAGTAGAATACCAGTAAGTCCACTCTAGTTCATAGCTCCTCCCCCAAACCTGAGGATTCTGGGATGGGGATGCCCACTCTACCTCCAATTGAAAGGGGGCTTATATCCCATGGGAAAGATGGATGGGACTATCCTGCCTGCAGGAGCAGACTCTCTCCATTCCCTGGGATGGCTGTTGTCCATCATCTCCCCACCAGTTGTCCTGGGTGAGTCCAATTAGCTGTAGAGTAGGTGTTGCAGCTCCACAGAGGTTCTGGGCCCAGCTGGTACCTGGACAGTCCAAAGACTCGAGTCTCTGGATGTACACCTACAAACACCAGCACCAAGTATACATTTAAATGGAAGGGATAGATGTGCCATGTGCAGGGAAGACATAATTGAGTCCAACTCTGTCACTCTCAGGAGCACAAACTCCAAAGTAGGGCCCACTGGCCAGGCACCAAACTCAGGAGCTATTTGCACTGATCATAGGACCTGGGTGTCTCCAGAGCCCTCAGGAGTCCACTATTTGGGGTGTTAGCTACTTTGGAAGTCTATGAGATCCTGCTGCGATGTGCATAAGCGTTACCTCTGGGATGACTTCCCGACTCACTTTGAAGTCTTTTAGCCATATAAACTTATTTGTCTTTACCTATTCCCCCTTTTACTTGAGGTCTTTTTCCAGTTGCATTGCTAGTTGTTGCTTAGTAACAATGCCTCAGTGCCATGGAGGCTCATCCCCGGAAGTCATGTCCCACACTGGGGGGAAGGTAATGCATTCATATGCTGAGTTTGGCTTAGAGAAAGGCCACATTTGAGCACCAAGGAGGCTTTCAGGAGGCAACCCTTAGGCACCCCATAACAATAGGCTAAGTTTCAATTTCAAGAGCAAAGATTCATAAGCCTAGTCATCAATATCAAGGGCCCATCAGTGGATCATCCTCCTTCACCAGTCACTGCCCCTGCACTTGGGGGACTACTGTTGCTGCTTCCTCAGAGAATGTGGCAGAGCTCTCCAGGATGGGAATTCAGTATTCTCTCATTTATTGTGTGAGTCTCCACCCACTGTGACAATTCCCCGTGAACACGTGAACATTTTTATATACCTTATATGCATGCTCAGGTGAACTTCCTCCCATGCATCCCCTGTCCCTGACACCCCACACCAACGGTCCTCCCCCGCCCCAGTTGTAACGCTTCTGTGATCCAAAGTTTCTTCAAAGATGAAGCCACTACAATAGCCAAATGCAATTAATAGGAAAATGAAATAATAATGATGTCTAAATATAAGAGATAAAATACATTAAAAATTTTAAAAACTAAAAATAAAATAAAATTAAGATTGGGATATTTAAAAATGAAAAAAAATTTTTTTTTAATTTTTGACATTTTCCCTTTCATCACTGCAATATCTGGTGTTCTGCCTGTACCATGGCACCTTCCCCCACACATTCCCCAGTGTCTCACCATTTTTCATTTTGCTTTCAAAGAAGTTTTAGGTCACAGCAAAGTCACACAAGAATACAGTAGACTCTCATATACCCAACATCTTCCCCCTTTCCTCCCCCCATATTAATACCTTTTTACATGTGGATGGTAGCTTTGTTATAACTGATATACAAATAGTGAAACATAGCTACTAAACATGGTCAATGGTTTACACTATGGTTTACACTTTAGACCATACACTTTTACAAATTTTGATGATATTTGTAAAAAGCCCTAATCTTGATTTAATAAAGTAAAAGTGAAACCTCTGAATCTAATACAATCTAATATGCCCAGAGGAACAAACCAGTTTAAAAACACAATCCAATATCTATTTTTGGAATCCATAAACAATACCAAACTGCCACAGAATCCATCTATAATTTTAGACTGTGTGTCTATATTAATTCTCAATCCTGAAAGCAAACAGTAACATTACTTCTGGAACTCCAGCAAACAGATTTTTATCCTTCAAGCAGGAGATTCAAAGACTTCTCTAAAGAATCTGCCCATTTCAAGAGGAAAAACCTAGAGATACTGTCTTTGGGATGCCCCCCATAATTGCCCACCCAACTCCTCTGACAGTAAAGCATAATGTCAAGAAGGCCCACACATGGACTCACAGCTTCCAGGCATTTTGGAGCTCTACTCTTAATCATTAGCAGACAGTTAAGGCTGACCAGATATACAATTAAAAGCTCTAACCTGAAGGTAGAGACCAAACAGGCTTCCATAAAGAACAATAAGGTTCATAGTTACATGTGATAATATTGAAGGCTTGACAGATTGGTCTGTTTTCTTTTATAAGGCACTGCCTATGTTCTCGAGAGATTCTTGCCCCTCTAATTTAGAACATAGTAAGATTCCCCAGGATGGGAGTTTAATATTTTCTTGTTTATTGTGTGGGTCTCCACCCGCTGAGATAATATACTATGACAAGATGAACACTTTCATATTCCATAGAGGAATGCACCAGGTGTGCCCTAACCCACATATCATCGCACCCCCAATGTCCTGCACCAGTAATCCTCCCCTGCTGTATTTGCCAAAAGAACATTCCCACCATCATAGTTTTAACCACAGATCTGCAAATCCCCAGAGTTTACCTGCTCCTTCCTTCAACCCTCCCCCCAGTTCCATGGATAGTCCAACCCAAACACCCCATCCTACTCCATCTTACATTCCAACACTGTGGAGGACAGTTTGGTGGTTCCTCAGGAAGCTAACTATAGAACTTTCATATGATCCAGCAATCCCACAGCTGGGGATATACCCAGAAGAATTGAAAGCAGGGACACAAACAGATGTATGCACACCAATGTCCATAGCAGCATTATTTACTATTGCCAAAAGTTGGAAGAAACCCAAGTGTCCATCAACAGATGTATGGATAAGCAAATTGTGATATATAATACAATGAAATATTACTCAGCTGTAAGAAGGAATACAATATTAACACATGGGACAACGTGGATGAATCTTGAAGACCTTATGTTGAGTAAAGTAAGCCAGTCACTGAAGGACAAATATTATATGACTTCACTGGTATGACTTAAGCAAATTGGGAAACTAACAGAGCTAGAGTCTGGAAGATAGGCTATCAGGAGACATAAAGGAGTAGAGGGTGGTAAGCCATTGCTTAATATGGGTAAAATCTATGCTAAGGTGAAAGGAGGTGGTTGGGCAATGGTTGGGGGTGATAGTGGTACAGTGATGTTATTGGGCTCAAGGATGCAGGAATGTGAGGGCTAGCAGGGTGGGAGCTTGGGTTGGGCTATTCATGGAACTGGAGGGAGGGTTAGAGGAAGGAAGAGTTGAACTCTGGGAATTTGCAGGTCATGGGGCATTGTCTCAGTGGGTGGAGTCCCACCCAATAACTGAAAGAATATTGAATTCCCATCCTGGAAAGTCCTGATACATTCTCTAATAGAGCAGCAAGAATCCCCTGAGAACATGGGCAGTGCCTAGAGAAGGAGGACAGACTAATATGCTAGGCCCTTGATATTGATCGTTGAACCTTTCCTTGTGAAATTGAAACTTAGCCTAGTATTATATATTGCCCAAGAGTTATTTCCTGAAATCCTTCTTGTTGCTCAAATGTAGCCTCTCTCTAGACCAAACTCAGCATATAAATTCACTACCTTCCTCCCAGCATGGGACATGACTCCCAGGGATGAGTCTCCCTGGCACTGAGGGATTATTACCACACACCATCTAGCAATGAATCTGGAAAAAGATCTTGACCAAAAGGGGGAAATATTGAATACAAATGAGTTTTATGGCTAAGAGACTTCAAAGTGAGTTGGGAGATTATTCCAGAGGTTACACTTAGGCAAATCTCAGCAGGATCTCATTGACTGCCACAATAAACAGTGCCTCAAATAGCAGGGCTCCTGAGGGCTCCAGAAACATCTACACACTATAGGTAGGGCAGACAGTCTCAGTAATTTGGCATTCTGTCATTGGAACTTACTTTGGTATATATGCTCCCTAATGTAACAAAGTTAGACTAATTTATAATTTCCCTACATATGGCTCTTCTGTCTCTTTTATTTGAATCTATAATTAGCACTATGCTTGTTACATATATGTCGAGACTTAAATCTTTGGTCTGTTCATATGCTGTTTAGTCCCAAATCTCCCCAGAGTTGTAACACCTACTCACCAGTTCATTGGATTTACCCAAGACAACTAACAAAAGGATGATGATAAATAATGCCTATCCCGGGATGTGTAGAGTGTCTGCAACTGCAAGCAATACAGTTACATCCACCTGCTTCAAGGCATCTAAGCCCTCTCTCAATCGGAGACAGGGTGGGCATCACCATCCCAAAATCCTCAAGATGGAGGAATGAACACATATAAGGGTGAAAAGTAACTATAGACAAAAGTAGACTTATGATTATTCTAGAAATGGAAGGACTTGTATCATTGATATAAAGGCAGTGGCCACCAGAGTTCCTGAGGGGAGGAAGAGGGAAGACTAGGTGCAACATGGGGGCATTTGGGGGACATTGGAATTTTTCTGCATGACATTGCAATGAGAGTTACAGGAGATTATTCCAGAGGAGTAAAATTATACATTTTGTCAAAACCTATAAAATTGTGTGGCACAAAGTATAACATATAATGTAAGCTATAGTCCTTGGCTAGTACAATGCCTCAATATCTGTTCATCAGTTGTAACAAATGTACCACACTAATGAGAAAGATGTTATTAATGTGGGAAAGTGTGGGAGGGGAGGGTGTGGGGTATATGAGAATCCCCTATATTTTTGATGTAACATTTGTGTTATCTAAAGCTTCTTTAAAAATAAAATAAAATAAAATAAAATAAAATAATAAAATAAAATAGAACAACTTTAAGGAAACAAACATGATAACAGGGGAAGAAAATCTTAAATAATTTTTTCATTTGTTTACTCACAGAGAAGCAAGAAGATACTGCAACACAAACTGGGCACTATAAAAAAGAATATGCAGAATAAAAAATAAACAAAACTCATGAATATTACATTAATATTCTACCATCACATCCAGTGATGTGAAAAAACCAATCCAAGCATTACTAGATCAAGAAGAGGAAACTTCTCCAGAAAGTAGAGCCAAAGAAAAAGATATGGAAAATAACAAAAGATAAGAGAATTAAGAGGAGTAGTTACTGAATGAAACTTCTAAATAATAGGATTTCCAAAAACAGAGAACAGAGAAAGTGAAGGGGAAGAAATTGCCAATAATATCATTCAAAAACTTTCCTAGAACTGAAAGACCTGAGCTGCCAAATTGAGATGGCCTACTGAGTGCCCAACACAGTGGATCAAAAGAGAATAATACCAAGGTATGACAAAGAGAAAATTCTGCATGGTTCTGGTAGAGTGAGGAAGAATGGGGAAATATGCATCACATAGACAGTATCAGGAATCACAAGGGCTATGAATTTCTCAACAGCAACCTTGAAAGCAAGAAGACACGGGAGAAATGTCTCAAAATTCTGAGGAATGATTTCCAAAATAGAGTTCTATACCCAGCCAAATTTTCATTCAAGTATGGAAGTGAGATAAAGACATTTCAGACTTCAAAGGTCTAAATATATTTATATTCCTCACACTCTTTCTCGAAAAGCTACTAAAGGTTGTGTGCTAGGAAATCATGAAAGAGTAGACGAACAAAAAACATGATTATCAGGAAACAGGATATATGTGATGGTTAAGTTCATGTGTCAACTTGGCTAGGTTATAGTGCCCAGTTGTTTGGTCAAGCAAACAGCCTAATTGCTGCTGTGAGGATATTTCATGGATTTAAATCATCGGTAAGTTGATTGCATCTATGGATGATTACATCTATAATCAACTAAGGAGATTGCCTTAATCTCATGCAATCAGCGGAAGGCCTTAAAGGGAGAACTGATTATTTAAGCAACCAGAAGGAAGAATTTCCATCTTTACTTCAGCCAGCCAGCTTCTCCTGGGGCCTGCCTTATAGAATTCAGACTTGTGGATCCCCAGTCATATGAGCCAACTCCTACAATAAATCTCATAATAGTTAAATTATATATACATGTATTTATCTGTCAGTCCGTTTCCCTGGAGAACCCTGACTAATATAATACTGAATCCAGGAGAGAGGAAAGGCAAAAGGAATCTTCAGAACAGAGGCCAGGGTGGCAGCTATGCACAGGCATAGAGGGTATCCAGTCCAAGCTGGAGTCCTATGTTGCAAGGGACACTCAAGGGTTCTGATCACAGTCCAATTCAGCTGAGGACAGATGCCTGGATGAAGCTGGCCTATATTCTTATCTGCATGTAGTGTTTGTCTTGATCGCATGTTAATGAGGCTGCTCTTTTCCTGTCAGTATCCTATATCCTGAAGCAATTAAGTTCATTCATTTCAGCCCTGACAGAACTGTTCTGCCTTTACATATTTCTAAGAGGATGTAGGCCACAGTGATCTTAAAAGAAAACTGAATGCAGACTACATTTCTATTGGGTATTCAATACCAGCTTGCTAGATGCCCTGACTGGAGTATGAGCCCCATTTTCCCAGAAAGGGCTCTTGGAAACTTTAAAGATGCCTGAGGCCATGAATCAGAGCCTGTTCAGTCTATCTTCTCCTGGGAGTCTTCATCTAAAGGTAATAGATTTGTTCTTGCTACTTGGTTTTTCCAGACCAAGCAATATATTGTTTAGGGAAAATATAGAGAAATTGAATCTTTTTTTTAAACAAGGGAATAAGTCAGGCAAAAGACAGATGGTGGTTACCTGGAGGGGAGAAGGAAGGATGGAAAGCAAATGCACTTGGACAATAGAGGGGCTTTGAAGGTACTGGTAACCTGAGTGGGCACACAGTTCTTTCTGCATTTATAAAAAACTATACATATATATACAGATATACATATATGTATATGTAAATATATATGTGTAAAGATGTATATGTTACACTTTTCTGGACAACTGTTAAACTTCACAATCAAAAATAGAACAAAAAGTGAAAATCATCATTATCCAATCACACAGATATAATCTCTTGCATCACAGCAGTGCTTTTATGTGTGTGTGTGTGTATATGTCATTTTTAATCTTTTTTGGTTTTGTTTCTTTTGTTGTTACTCTTTCATTTAACAATATCTTGTGGATGTCTTTCAGGGCAAAACATATCAATCTTTTTTAATGCATTGCATGTTCCATAATTTATTCAACTATCCTCCATGGACACCTTTACACCTTAATGTTTCCTTCCTCCGAAATGGGAACAAGCATATCTATCCCTTTCCCTCATCTCAGAAATGCAGTTACAACCAAAAAGACAAGACCTATAAAGCACTCACTGGAAGGCAAGCACTCGAGATGGCACTGATCCATTCACTGAGCAGGATGACTTATTATTAGTTTCTTTTAAATTGAGATTTTATATGTATACATTTCAGTGTCCCACTTTTTTTTTTTGGTTAAAGATTGAGGTTGTATAATCCCAATAATAAACACAGCGATTAATCTTTTTGGAAGAAAATGAAATCTGTTATTTTGTTTACTTTTATTGTTAATTATAATTAATTAATTAATAAGAAACATATAAATAACAGAGTTTAACATCTGCCTATCACCATCACTATTTTTTTACAGTCCCATTCCTACCCCACTCCCAAGGTAATTGGTGATAATAGTTTGGCATGTATCCTCCACACATTTCTCTATGAAAATTGCTATTTTAAAGAAGAGAAACTACTTGCAGTATGGATTATTCCACATAGTCTCTCTGGAGGCTTCTTAGCATCAGAGATAATAAGAAAACTGATGTCAGCTGACACTAGCACAGAAACAAAGGGACTATATAATAATATCTTATTCTTAGAAGTGCCTGTAGTTCTTTTCATTTCCCTTAATACATCAATCCATCCAAATCACTATGCAACTGTGCAGTTTTCTGTTAACAGATCCACAGGGTCCAATTCCTTTGACAGAGGCCATATGAATTCATTCAGGAAATCTTTTTGCAGGCAACTCCCTTGAACCAACTCAGACTACAGAATCCTGGGAACCAAGTTTTTTTCCAAGCCTATACAGAAGAGGTGGCGACCACTATGGACTCCCAGGCCTCAGCTGGCATCAAATCAAACAGTCTCTTCAGAAACACAGATACCTTTAACTGACAATCAGGGACTATTACAAAGCACAGCATTCACAGGAAGGCATCAATCTGCTCTTTTTGCCAAGGCAGCACAATGTCCTTCTTGAGTGCTTGTTGAGCAGGGACTGAGAAAACACTTGGAGCCCAGAATTATGTCCATAACCCCAATTCAAACTCGTCCTTCTCTTTTTCCCACCACCTCCTCCTCCCCCGCATCCTTCCTGTAGTTTAATAAAAGAGGTTAATGGCTTACAAGAAGTAGAGAATCAAGAACAGTTAGCCCTAAAAATATTGCCAAGTGACAAGAGAATTAAGTTGGGGCCAAGACTCCAAACATCAATCAGGATCACTCATGCAGTGATCAGAATGTATTCAGATGCATTTCTTCCCTTTACAGATCAAGTGAAAGAGAATACCACACACTGATGTGGGTTATGGCCAGTCTTTGTACTTCCTAAATCCTAACTCATTCAAATTTTGGAAAGTTTGCACAGTGAGCAGAATAAGTCACAGAGCATCTTTACTCTGGAATTTGGTGAACAGAAGCCTAAATGTAACCAAGAAAATAAAATTTTATAAATATATTTTTCTAAAACTAAATGCAATTGACCATTTAAAAAAGATTCAAGTACCTAAAAATAAAAAATGGAAAAGCAAGGGCATATATTAGTCTTTATTCATTGGTCAGTGTTCTTATACTGTGCCATCTTATTTTTTGCTACTACCGAAATCAGATTGTGTTTTCCTAGTATATTATCATTTCTATGATTAGATTATTAATTATTTCTATTTCTGCCTTAGATTTATTGAATACCACAACAGTAATATCCTCTGGTGCCATGTGAAATATGAAGCTATTAACAAATAATCAAGTGAGAAAGCAGTTTAAATTTCTTTTGTGTAGAAGTTCTTCTATTTCAAGGTATATTTCCCTTGATCAAAGGGGCACAGCTTTTGCCACCATATAATGAAAATAAATATACTATATTGTATACTGATGATTACCTATTCTTCACTTTGTTTTCAAATTGATCACTGTAGGTTTCCATTTCATTCATTCAACAAATATTTCTAGAATAGGCCTTCTGCAGAAAAAAATACAAAGTGCTTCTCAGAATCATTATTATCAGATACATTTTAATTACACTCAATCCTCTGAAGGGAGAAACGTCTGTCTTCTACAACTACAAGTACTTGAAGGACAGGGACCATGTCTTAGTCACATGGCCAGTGCCTAGCATAGTTCTTGGCTCAGAGTAAACAGCTAATAACTGCGTGTTAAATGAATAAAATTAAATAAGTGAATGAATGGACTTTAAGACATTACAGGAACAATGGAACCCTTTATAGATAGATTCAGGACTGAATAGATTTCTAATAGAATGTGGGTTTTCAAAGTCAATGCCAACATTTTGCAGATCTCTAATGAATTTATTCATTCATTTATTCATCCATTCCCATGTTATGAAGAGAATAAACCTTTTCTCCACCCACACCAACTATAGCTGACATTGCTTTCTATATAGCATAGAATAATTTATATACACAGGAAAATAATCTCTAAAATTGCCTTTTGCAATGACTGCGTAAGTGAATCCAGAAAAGAGTGGTGATCCACCCCAACTCAGTACCAGAGAAGAATAGTAAAGTCAACGTCTATCTGCCTGAATGTCTCAGATTCCAGAAGGACTTATAGGACACCACTCTCTGGTGGGAGAAGCCAACTTCATTGGAATTTCAAAGCCATTATGGTTGATAACCACAATACATAGTTAGTTAGTGTAGTGGTGAGACAGGCAAGTAAATGAGTAATAAGGTAGCATTTGGGAGGGTGTAAGAGCTAATAGCCCAGATGTTTTGGCATTGAGTGTTGATACTTAGATCTGGATCCTGAAGCAAAAGAACAAAGTGGAAGTCAGCGGCAGAGTTTGAGGTGGAAGAAAAGACATGTCCAAAGGCTCAGAGACCAGGGCAACCCTGGAATGAGTATTCAGGCAACCACGTGTTGTTCAGTAGATTGGAGCAGAGAAGGAAAGCCAGATAGCTGATGCTGTTTACCAGGTCAGTCATAGAAAGCTTTGAACTTCATACCAAAGATCCTAGACTAGCCTATAGGTGAAGATGGATCACTGAAGGATTCCAAATCAGGGCGTGTCATGATCAATTTGCATTGGAGGACAAAAGTTATATGACGAATACATTGATGAAGGCCAGACAAGAAACTAGAGAAACCAGTTAGGAAGTTATTACAATTATATGGGCAATAAGTTTTAAAGGCCTTAAATACCTACTGCTAACCTACAGGTATTGGGAGAGTTCACTCAGATATTTGACCAAGTATATTTGCTGCACCATGGGATTCTCACTTTTGAACACTTTCAGGCACCTAAAAATACTAGCCAGGCAATAACTGGGATATCCATATGCATAAAACCAATTTTCAAGTTTCACTAAATAAGTCTTACCTTTAAAAAAAGGCATGCTCACCAGTCTCATGTTCATTTTTTACAATAATCTCATTATCTTCCACCCAAACTTTATTTCTGAGCAGAAACAATGCATGACTAGAAAGCACTGTGCACTACTTGATGGGAAAACACAGAGTGGTAATTTTGTTTAGCTCTTTTTGGCATTAATAGATATTAACTGATTTTTATAAATGCCCAAAGTAACCAAATGAAATAAAATCATTCCACTTATATATGATCAGAAAATAATAACTTTATTTTCTATAACTGTTAAATCATTTACTTGATTCCTGAGCAAGCCCAGGAATAAAGCTATACATACAGTGATCTGCATAATATTGTTGCAGGTATTACTTGTTAACACACAAAGATGTTTTACAGTGCACCTGATAAAAAACCAAACAGTGAACTTTATAGGATACTTGCTCTATTTAGTATTTAAATTTCTCAGTATACATGAAATCGAATCCTGTAATTACATTAAACAACCAGTGAGAATCACAACCACAAAGACTCAACTATACCCTAGTTTTTCATAACCACTTGCTTCTGAGAAAACCTGTGGCAAAACCTAAGATCAAAACTTGTTTCTGAAATGGTGTCATGCCTTCTACTAGGTTTTTTTACTATTATTTTTAACAATTTTACTTAAAAAAAAAAGCAAGTTTCTTTCCCACTATGTCCAGAAAGAGATCCTACCATTCTCCAATGGTATAACCTCAATGAAAAATGGAAGTTTATTCTCAAATAGCATGTAGATTAACTGCGTTTTCAGTCAAGAAATAAAAAAAATAACTTTTCAGTAGAATTATTCAAAACAAGTTAATGAAGGTTAAACAGAACAAGGCTCACTAAGCCCGGAAGCAAAAATAATAACTGCTGCTTTGAAATCAAAGGCCCTAGAATTGTTTTTCTTCTCTCTCAAGGAAATGTAAAATGATCTTTGATAGTAATCTGTTTATAAAATATATAATAGAGAGATGAGAGCAATAGAGAATGAGAAAGAGCTCGAAAGTTGCTGATTCACTCAAGGTATGCTACCTGAGTTAAAACTCA